>QJSC01006410.1:317872-388225 GCA_003697955.1 Calidris pygmaea
ATCATTTCTATACGAAACATTCGAGTGCTCAGAAGCAGAACCCAGCCCCGCGTGAAGCATTCACCGGCGAACGGGGCCATAAATCACCTTGGCCAAGTTCTCAGAAGCGGCTGGGCAAAGAGAAGTTTCCGAGCTGTAAACGCACCCCCCCAACCCCACCTTTCTGTAGACTCTCGGACTTTTGATAAACACGAGCAATTAGCACCTTTGAAAAAAAAAATAAAAAAATAAAAAACCCACATCATTTTCCTTCCCCGCTGATGGAATATTGGATACCCAGAAGGAAACTGTGCCTTGGAGAGAGGTTCCAGGAAGGTCTTTGGGATGGCGCATGGGATTATTAACACTGCTTCAAGTCATTCCCGGAGCGATGTGCTAACACGCTCCTCTCACCCACACCTCCCTGCTCCTGGAGTGACATGTGCTGTGACAAGCCCATTTCTGTCCGATGGGAAGAAAAACAAACATTTCAGTGGATAATCAAACAAACGCGGGCTCTTCAGTTCTTGGATGGGAACTCACTCTTAGCTAATGTCATAAAACATGGGAAGAATGCTCTGTAATTAAACCCTTCTCTGGAAATATTTGACTAGGTTTGGGATGAGCTACAGGAACAACACTGAAGTCATCAGCAGCACTAAAGGTTGCAGGAGACCGGGACCGAGGGATTTTCATCAAAATATATACCGGGGAGAAGCTGGAGGTTAGATGTTGCTGAGTTAAACGGGGGGATTTAGCGAGGGATTATCCACACAGCCCAGCAAACCTGTATTTCCTTCTGTCTACATCACCGCAACCACTCTGGGGGACTCTACCTGCTCAGAGGAGCCAAGTTTACACCACCACAGTCACTCTCACACGCTGTTCACCTGTCTGAGGCAGGGTTCAGCTCCTGCTTTCATGCTCTCTTCCCACAACCCAACCTTTTTTTTTCTTTTTTTTTTTTTTTTTCTAGCCATGACAGGAGCTGAGCTATTTTCAAGAAAACCACAGACTGGTTGAAGTGATGCCACGCTGGAGTTACAGCCCGGAGAACAGAAGCTCCGATGTGTGATCTGCAGCAGCCCCAACAACGCAAGCCAAGGAACCTACAGGTAACAAAATGGCAATTTCACAGTAATTAAACCACTTGCCACCAAAAACTGCCGGCAAGAAGAGGGACAAGTTGTGAATCCTAATGGGGCACGGAGATGCAGGAAGCTGAGCCCAGGAAACTCTCAGGCTGTTCAGTCCTGGATCCTGGGAAGATCTGAGCAATGCTCCAGAAGCACAGGGAGCACACAGAGGCGTATTTTGAATTTCCACCTCACCAGAGCAGGGGCTCATGTGGGTAGTGCTCATTCTCCCTGTAGATCTTGGATCTGGACTGTGATCCCTCCTCCCTTTTCCCCAGCTCGCACCACAACACGTTTCCTCTGCTCATCAGCAACGTGCCCTTGTGGCCAAGAAGGCCAAGGGCATCCTGGGGGGCATCAGGAAGAGTGTGAGCAGCAGGTGGAGGGAGGTCATCCTGCCCCTCTGCTCTGCCCTGGGGAGGCCCCAGCTGGAGCACTGGGTCCAGTTCTGGGCTCCCCAGTTCCAGAAGGACAGGGAACTGCTGGAGAGGGGACAGCAGAGGCCTACAAAGATGCTGAGGGGCCTGGAGCATCTCTGTGATGAGGAAAGGCTGAGGGACTTGGGTCTTCTGAGTCTGGAGAAGAGAAGGCTGAGGGGGGATCTGATCAACACCTATAAATACTTCAAGGGTGGGTGTCAGGAGGATGGGGCCGGTCTTTTTTCAGTGGTGCCCAGTGACAGGACAAGAGGGAATGGGCACAAACTTGAACATAGGAAGTTCCATCTAAACCTGAGGAGGAACTTCTTTGCTGTGAGGGTGTCAGAGCCCTGGCAGAGGCTGCCCAGGGAGGTGGTGGAGTCTCCTTCTCTGGAGACATTTAAAACCCACCTGGACACGTTCCTGTGGGACCTGTTCTGGGTGGACCTGCTTTGGGAGGGGGTTGGACAAGATGATCTCCAGAGGTCCCTTCCAACCCCATAGCATTCTGTGATCACTAATTCCCCTCCCCTCCACACACCTGACAAATGGACGTTCCTCATCCTTTGAACGGATTAATCCTGCTCTACACGGATTCCCCCCCACAACAGCCTCAGAGGTCTGCATTCAAGCTCCAAATCTTGGCTTGTCCAGGGCAGGTTTCTCCAGTCCTAGCAGCCCAGGGAACCAGAACAGGGTGGCACACATATCCAATAGTTATTAAACCACTGGATGTCAGATAACATATTAAACCAAGATTTGTAGCAATGCCATGCTGAAAACAATGCTCTGAAATCTGGACCACCTTTTAGAAAGTCTTAAAGAGCACAGAAAACCCACTAAAGTTGGGAATGACGACTGAAGGTGCACAGAATTTCTGAAAACCAATTCCATTTTACAATTTCGTCCTAATTTCAAAAACATTATGCATTCACACTGAGCTGACAAGCTTAAGAAAGAACTTTACTTTTGGAAAATCTGCAGTTTCACTGAGAAGCAATATAAATGAAGGGGGAAGGACCAACCACAGATGTCGATAAGTGGGAAGAAGAGCAATCTGTTAGTAAAAAGAAAGAAATATGAGTATTGAGCCTCCTATGTGCTGAGCTCTCTTTTAGGTTACAGCTCTTACCACCTCGAACACCACCAGTTAAGCTAAACTTTCTGTGCCTCAATTTGTCACATGTTGAGATGGATGAGCATTAATTACGTTTGCAAATTGCGCTCAAGTCATTCAAGGAAACACACAAGAGACGCTGATTCTAAATTTCAAACAGGGACCTCTGGAGTCTATGCTCTGCAAAGGAGTCAAACCCGTGCAGAGGGGACGCTTTCAGCAGAGCAGCAGGAACATGGGGAGTCACAGCTCCAGTGGCCTCAAATCCAGCCAAGATCCCATATTTCCAAACTCCCTCTAAAAAGAAGAGGAGACACATAAAAGACAGTCTTTTCCCGCTGGAGCCATTGGTTGAGCACCCAAAGGACGTCTTAGCAAGTTGTTTGCACAACTTTATACGTTCATCAGAAAAGACAATGTCAAACCTGGCCTATTGAAATGATTTTCCAACTGGATGGCGAAGCAGACAAAACAACAAAAAAGAATAAGAAAAAGCTGATGTGGTGACCAACCCCCAGCCTACTTCCTCCTTGGTTTTGGAACCCGAATCCAATTTGCAAACTAAGTGTCAAATACCATTGTCAAAAGAGGTAATTCTTCCGGCTGTCAGGCTACGAGAACAACAAAAGAGGGATACAGTATGTACGGGCAATACTTTTCCTTACATATTTCAAAGGAAAAATTGAAACCACATTTCTAGACGGCAGAGTTGGGTTACCAGAAGGGCACCGGCACACACACCCATGGCTCTGCCTCCCCTCCTCTTCCTCCCGAGCCTTCCCAGCCATCAAACAGCCCTTAGCTATCGCAGCACGGCAGGACCCCCGGCACCTGCACGCCAGTTTGAGAGAGAACGTACCCGCGCCGCGAAAGGGTTAAAGAGGACAATAAAACACAGCAGGTGCAGGCACACAAGAAAGAAATAAAGCAAAATTCTCTCCTTATGGGAGCAATAGAAATGATTGAGAGTGTGGACTCTGTAATCTGCAGAAACTGGGGCGACACTGTTGAGTCAAATTAAACGCACAGAGTGGAAAAATCCGAGCCCGACAATATATCTGTGTCATGTCTCTGGGTGTAATTTACTACCACACTTGGAGTCTGCCTTCCATAGATTCGGGGGAGAGAATTAGTGCGTGGGGCTTGTTTCCCTGCGAAGCAGGGACACGTGTGTACGTCTGTAACCACACTGCCGAGTGATGAAGAGGACAGTAAATTTTTCGCGCTCCCCGATCTCCCCCCCCCCCATCATGGTTAAGAGCTGTCTCCACCCTGTCACTGCGAGCGTTGCCTTTGCTTATCAGGAGGCAGCGAGAAAAATACGACGGGGTGAAGCCTTGGGAGACAGGTCAGGAAGGGGCAAGGAGGTAACGAAGCCATAAAGGGATGGATGTGCCCTCCCGGGGAGCAGCCCAGCATCCTGCATCCCTGCCCGCAGGCAGCAGCGCTGCCAGACTCCCCCCAGTATTCCTATCCTGAGCTTTTCCCCAGTCTCATCAAATAGCCTCAAGTCACACAACTCATTTTGACACAACCAGGCTCTGAAAACACACAGGCAGGGCTTGGGGAGAGGCAGTGCCCGGGATGCTAAGGTGTTCTCCTGGAGCATACAGTACCAGGCTCTCGGAGGCAGGCTATGTGCAACTCCTCTCCTGGCCTCAGCAGCTAAGCACGACTCAAGAAAATTAAATTCCCTCCCACAAGACGCCCAAAGGACAGGAGTGACCACAGCACCAGCAGCTCTGCACATTCCTGCCTTTAACAGGAGTCTCAGCCGAAGCCCCCGATGGAAATAATCCGAGAAGACAGGTCCACATTATGCACTGGCACACTTTTTAGAGGAGTCCTCCTCCTCTACAGTGATTTTTCTCTACCACCCATTGGGCTTTATTTGCTGTCAGTGTTGGATTTCAGCTCAGAGACCTGCACTGCAGCTTCTGGCTGGGTTCAGCTCCTTCTGATGGGCTCTAGGAAACGTTCAGGGTGAAACACAAACCTGGGGAGTTTTGGTGCGTTACCAACGATGCTCTGGCACGACTTCTTGATGCTCACTAGTGCCAGGCAAGTTCCAAGTGTCCCAGAGCTATTTTTTTTTTTTTTTCTAGCAGATAGATGCAAACTAAGAATCACAGTTTGTCACCTTTTTTTCTTACATACACACAAAACCCAGATCACAAAACTAAGCTCAAGGGGCTCGATTGCCTTTCCTTCACTGGTATGAACTGTAAATAGCGTCAGAGATGACATGGAGCCACAGGGATGTGAGGGGAAAGGCTAAGCCACAGGAGTTCGCAGCTCATTTCAAAAACGGCCTGTTTCTAGATAAAGTCACCCCAAATCGTGCCCAGCTCCTGCATCCCATGCCGCAGGCGGCCCCGTCCCCTCCTCCCCGCAGCACGTCTCCCCATCCCACCCGAGGGGCTGCGGGAAGAAGGGGACCGTGCCCGAACCCCAGAGTTTTAAATTCCCCCCCTTTCCAAGTCTTTCTTTCACCTCCCTTCTTCTGTTGAATTGTCATCAGTTCGGAGAGAGAACAGCTGACATTCCTTTTTTTGGTTTTTTTTTTATTCCCTGCTAGTAATTATTGGATTTAGTTACCTGCCAGCAGCAATCCACGCAGCGGCGGGAGGGGGAAGTAAATATTCCCTGGCTCCTTTCCAGCACCCGAGTATTATTTCATACTCCAGTAATCACACAGAAGCTAATTAGGTATCTAAATAGGCTGGGATTATTTATTCTATATTTTTATGGCCTGATGGTTGTCACAGGACGTTTGTTTGATGCTGCTTACTTTATTTGATGGTCTTCTGACGGCAAACTGAGCTCTGCTGCTGCTGCTGTCACGGTTAGCACGATGGAGCAGGGTAGGGCCCTCCCTTATATATAAAATTAGGGTTTTTTTAATATATATCTCTCTAAGAAAACTACCTGGAGGGAAAATTCAAATGCAATTTTATCTATATTTTTCATAACAGGAAGAAATCACTTTGGAATCAAAGCGGTGTTTGATTTCTTTCGCCATCTGCAATATTAAAAGAATATTGAGCTGAATGAAGCAAGACTTCATTAACAACTTTACAAAGCTCAGAAATGTCTTTTCAAGGTGCAATTTGGTTTAGTAAAATGGAATTTCAAAGTATGCACGTACAGAAACCTAACAGAGGAGAATGCAACCGACTGGCCTGCATTCAGAAACAGTCATTCAGGAAGGGAAAAATACTGAAAAGAATTATTATTGGAAGTATTTACAGGAATTTGGAAAATCTGAATATATACAAATCCACTTCTCCCGACAGGAGCTTCATCGTTTCAGAGACCACTTGTCTCTCCTCTGCCTCCCCACCAGCCTCCCCACCACCCCCAGCAGCCGGGGGAAAGGTGGGACCTCACGAGACATCCCCATCTCCCAGAGCTACATGCCATGGACTGTCTTGAAAACCATAAACACCCAGCTCAGCACGATTTAATATAAATGATTTCTGTATTTTATATGATATATAAAGCTATATAAGATACGCTGCTCGCCGGTTAAATTCCACATTCCCACCTTGATAAAACTACCATTGATGATGAACAGCACATGGAATCGGATGTACTTTATCAGATGCAAGAAGAGCTTGAGCATCCAGACACTGGGGGACTCTGCAGCTTCTGAAGAGTGTTAGAGGATACCTCTGCAGCCCATGGCAGTCAATTAGGACATGACTAATGACCACAGGGTGTCACCTGTGCCACGAAAGGACAAAGGTGGGAGAAGGCCATGACCCTAACCATAATGGAGAGGTATGGACTGTCCTACAAGACGCAGCGTGCAGAGATCCAGGGACTGTGTGGGCAAAGGACCGACACCGGGATGGATGGTGTTTGTTTGGACAAGAGCTCTTTGTTGGGCAGCCCATTGAGGGGTTTGAGTTTCAAGCCTAAATAGGTGTCTGATTACTCTCTTACTTGGGAGATAAGCAACCTGAATGTCTTGTGCAAACACGGAGAGGCCGGAGGGAGAACAAAACTTTGTGGAAAAGGCTCTTGGTTGCACATTGTCAAAAGGAAGAATGTTCTAAGGAAAAAACCCAAACAATTCCCTCTGACTTTTGTTAGCGCTGATGGAAAGTGGCAACGTATAAAAATGAGCTTTACGGCTTGCCAGAACGTCGCTGGGAGTGGAACAGATGGCCAATTCATCTCCACCGAACTTGGCACTTCTAACAAAAGAAACAATATGTGTTTTGCTACCCTAATTTTTCCCCCAGGTACCCCAGCAGGTGACTGGGATGTCTGATGACAAGAATGACTTGACTTGTGCTCCCCAAGAGCACGAGTTGCTTGTTTCTGTGGCCTTGCCATTGTTTTGCCCAATTACCCACTCCTCCGCAGCGCTCCGGTGAGGTTTCTCCGGACCCAGAAGACAACAGCAATCCTGGATGACACACACACGGTCACACACACTCACACAAATGTCACGGCTTACAGGGGACCCGCGTTTTCACATGGAGATCCGTTTCAGTATCCTCAGGACAAGTCTGAAAAGCCTCTACTTTCTTGTACTGCAGTTGCACACAACGCATCGTGAAGATGCTTTACAGAATGTAACCGGCTGTAAAAATTCCAAGACTAGACCGAGGGAGCCAAAAAACAGTTGGCTACCCCAATATGTTTTCACATTTAATATGAATTCCCAGGCATAACCTTGATTTCCAGATTTATCTTTTTCCGCAGAAGGGATAAGCTGCTTCATTTTCCCACAGCCAGAGGCTGAGGGCTCCACCGGGACGGGTTTCACATCAGAGCGCGGGCAAGGGAAGGGGAAAGATCCTTCTCACGCCGACACAGCGTGCACAGGACACACGGATGTACGCCCAAGGCGGGAAGACACAATCGAAATGAACACAAAAGGGTCAGTGTTTCTGGATAAAACACACCTTTCCCCACCTCCCACGCTACAGCTGAACCACGGGGGCAGAGATCCTTAAAATCTCCAAGTCTTGTGAACGTGAAAGGGAGCTGTTGATAACCAGTATCTCTAATATTCCAAGACACGGGCAATTTATGGCCATTAGCTACCAGCACGACTCTCAGGTTCAACAACTTGAGTCTATTTTCCTGCCTTGAATATTATCCTGTCCACTTTTTTTTTTCTTTTCAACAACAGTAAATGACATTACCAACCAACTTTAAAAAGCACTAGGAGTGGTCTCCTTGTTCAGGACCAGAGGATGGACGTTCCTATGATCACTGCAAGAGAGATCCAATGCCAAATGGTTTGGAAAACCCACCCCACAGCTCTACAGGTAGTTCATGCTCCAACTAGAATTCGTCTGGCCACGTGAACTATACTCTAGTATAGAAGCGGCCGGATCATTAAGGTGATGTAAAAACCATGGGTGACGATTAAAAATCATTCACTGGAAAACTTCTAGGGAAATATTATTAAAAGTCGATAAAATTTAGGTGATACTTTAAAGAAACTGACTTTTGTTTGCATTAGTGATGCATTAGGAAAACCTCTAACGGGTTAACTACAGACTTTATCCGCTTTTTCCTATTCTATTAGGAAATACAATGTTATATTCCCCACAGAGCAAAAAGTTGTTTTCTCTTACTAGTAAATATTGACTAAAAAACACTGATTAAATGAGTATTCCCATCCTGCTGACTCAACCACAGCAGTGTTTGTTCCCTTAAGAGAGCCCTACACGCACTGAATATACGTACAGAGGAATCAATCATTAGACATATGTTTAGGATATTATCTTTTCCAACCGAAAAGGCCAGGCTTTCAGTGAGAAATCAGAATCCAAGACAAGTTGTTAGAACAGCTTATCTCACAGAAGCACGGCAGGATAGGTCACATCCCAGCCTTACAGAAAAGCACTGCCATATTCCTATTTTTTTAAGGAATTTGTACGAAAAACCATCTCATTATTTTTTCTTCTCATCTCATTATTTTGTTTTGTGGCCATCTACGGGGAAATGGCACAGTCCCGCAGTTAAAAATACAAACTTGGGTCTGCGGGATTGTAAGCAAATAATCTGCAGCCTGATTTTTAAAGATACTTAATGAAGATGCAGAACAGGGATATTTTAGAACATGCCTCAATGTCTCCCTGCCACCGGTTTCAGGGGAATTTAAACCTATAACCTGTCTCACTCAAGTCTCGCAATAGTGAGTGGAACAAGGCCTAAATATCTGTAAAATGCTTGAGTTGGACAGATTTTCAACACAGCTCAGCTCAAATTTCCCCTGCTTCAGCAGGATCCCTGCACATGAAGTCAGTAGGACGGGGCCGGGGCTCGCCGTCGCGCACGGCTCGCAGGAGGCTGCCCAGCATTTTTGGGAATCTCGCCCCTTTCTCATGTTCCTGAGTGAAAGATGAGCTGCTTGAAAAAAAAAAAAAAATATATATATATATAAAAAACCCCTAGCTTTCATTTTTGTAAAATAAGGCTTGCAACACACTGCTGATTCACACAGGCTTGGGAAAGCAATAACCGTAGAGAGCTCAGACCTTTAAATGGCACTAAAAAGATGAAAATAAGGTCAGTCAGTCTCGCTACTGTTCCACCAAGTCACCTTTTATACTCCTTATTTCACTAACGCACCGTCTTTGCTACGGTTTTCACTTGCTGGCTTCTAAGACTAGATAATTTAATTCAAAATAGTTAAAACTACTAAGGGAGAAAAGCTGCTACAAAGCTTCAAGTGACAGGCTGGGAGCAAGCCTGGAGGTCACTTTTTGCAACTCTATGGTAAATTATTTCAGATTGCTGTGAAAATAGGGGGATGTAAAGGTCCTCAGCTCTACTCCCAGTTTTAAATAGCCTGGGGAATGACAGTTAGATGTATACAGACTGAATTTTTCCAGCCTAAAGTTTCCTAATGCTGTTAGCTCCCAGCAGGCTTTTGAGAAAGAAAAAAGAGAAGTACTGAAAATGGATATTAACTAAGAATTATATTCTTGGCTCTGAAAAATTTTATGGCCCTTACTTTTGAAGTTCGTCACGTGTGACGGACCAAAACCAAACTGAGGAAGGGAGCGCAGGTGGATTTTGACAAGAATGGATGGTCTGGAGGGTAAACCTATCGGTGCAGCCACCAGATGTGCAGCAACAGAAGAAAATAGCACAGCTATAACATCCAAAAGCAATAGCGCGGCAAAGGTTGGGTGCTTCCCCAGGGCAATAGCAGGAAGGTTCTTCAGGGTGGGATGCAGGTAGGTGAACCCATGGAGAAATAGCTCTGGGCAGTTCCTGTGTGTTCCCCTGGGACTTGTGCTATTGCTTGTGGAGGACGTAAGATCGGTTGGCTCTTTGAGCTGGTTTCAGCCCTGGTCCTCTACAGCAGAGGGACCACTGGATGCTTGAGAAGACACTGCTCCAGCAGATGGGATAAAGATGGGCTCCTGCCCCGGCCCCACAGCTCGTCCATCACCCAGACTGGGTCAGACTGGGTCTGCCTCGCTCAACATTGCGTCTCGTGAAGTTGCCAGTACAAGTCTCAAAGGCCATAAAAACTAGATGGTGTGTTTTGTTAGAATGATTGTTCTGTCATCGCCCAGACCTTGTTGTTATAGGTGCTACGCGGGGTAATAAATAAAATGAAATTAGACAGTGTCATGCAACGGAACAGGCAATCCATGCTGGCAGCTCTCCCGGTCAGATTGTACCCAAGCTCATTAGATACAGCACATATTATTTCACTGATGAAAACACAAGTCATGGCGTATGTGCCCGGCTGCTGTTTTCCCTCGGTGAGACCTCAGCAGGGACCTGAGCCATCACCCAAGCTCCATGCTCTTCATCCACACCCAAACACCCACCTCGTGTTTGATTCTCTCCTCACCTACGTTGGAGCAAGTAAGGACTGTGCTAACAGAACCGGGTGGTTTCAAACCCCTACTGGTACCAGGAGCATCAGTCCTGGAAACCAAGAGCGTCACAAAACTGCTTTGGGAAACATCTTAGTAGAAATTCAAGCGCCAGGTACAAACACCCCATTTTAAAAGGAAATGACAGGGCCTGCAAAATACCATCACAGCTTTACAGTGCTGTTTTGTTTAATCATTTAACAACCTCCCGCTGGCCAATACGCAAATTCCAGCCTTTCGCCTGGTCCAAGATGTTTCCTGACTCCAGAAGTTGCACAAACCCCTTTGGCCCTGTCCCGTCTCTGTAAGCTCCGATGAGGTGATGGGGCACCAAAGCTCTGCCTTCCATGCAAAAACCCGCGCCTTCAGGCTGCCGACCCGCAGGAACAACACCAGGACCTTCTTCCACAAAAGCTCCAGGAGCCACCCAGCCCTTTGCCTGGGCCAGTGGAAGCCACTCATCCACGACACAAAATTTGGTGACTCAGGACACTCTTCTACCCTCCTCAGAGTAGGAATATTAAAAAAAAAACGCAGTCTGTATGTTGTTTTAGCTGCTTTGAGTCAATTCTTGTTGGTCAAAGGCTTGGTCTGTATCTCCTACCCTTGCAAAGGATGGCTTTGGTCCCTGGGCTGCAGCCACCCCCCCCTGCACCCCCAAACTCTACCCCAAAAAAGGGGGGAAGGGGAGCCTGGGTGCTCATGGCCCTCACTTACCATGTGGATGCCTCTCGCGTTAGTCTCCACCATTACTTTAGCAAAACAGACTCCCATATCCCAGCCAGCTTATCTTCTTGATCTTACATGACTTTTGGGGAGGTCTGCTTACCGTTTTGGAGTTCAGGAACCTTCAGGTCAGTAATTTCGGTCACTACAAATATTTGAGTTTCGTTCACAGTGAAATAAGTAATTTTTAGACTTTCAGGGTGTTTTTTTTTCCCAATCAAACGAGAAAACGTACAACTGAAAAGTCCACCAAATCTGGAAAATGCCTTTTTGAAAAATGATGTTTAAAATAGGATACGCATTTTTCCAGTGAAACCTACTAATAACACTTCTTTTTAGAGTAGCTGAACAACGCTCGGTGGTCTCTCAACCCCATATTCCCATGAAATCCTGCAGTTCCCCGGGTGTGTGACAATGGTGGCAGACCCCGTCTAGCTACTCGGGACAAGAAAATTGTTTATATCACTAAAAGGGAGTCACAAGAGGCCAGCTTTTCAGCCAGCACTACCTGCCGAGGAATGGAGGGGGAGGGAGCAGGGGATGCACGAGCGGGGCTGCCCCGGGACACCCCGCTCCGCTCACCGCTGCTGAAACGCGCTCGTGACCAGCCTCGTGCATAATTACACCAACCCTGGAAACGTGAAGGAAGCGACGTGTACAATCCTCTGTAAAATATGTCCCAGCTGGAGTGTGACATCATGGCCATAGATCAGCCCAGGAGCAACCTGGCGCCCTGACCTGGACTCTCATTACAGCTGATCAGTACAAGAAAGGTACCTGCCGAGGATTTCTTCTTGACTTGGGAGATCTGCAAGTCCCTCTAGAAATTTTCCATTAAAAAAAATTAAAAAATAGAGCAGTCTCTCCAAGGATCCTAACACGCTTTATGCCCCCAGAGCAGCTCCTGAGACCGTTAATAGCTGGTATACTTCTTTTACAGGTAGGAGAATGGAGACACAGAAGGGCTGGAGCGTGACATGCAAAACTATCACCGACTCAGGCGATCACCTGTGTGCATGCATATGATTTTAAAACAAATATGCTGGGTGGTGGGGTTTTCTTTTTCCATCTTACCATCCAAGATGGTAACCAGGAGGATGCAGCCACCCTCTGCTGCCTCTGCTCCAGCAGAGAGCACAGCCACGGAGATGCTGGGAGGGCTGGAGCCCCTCTGCTGGGAGAGTTGGGGGGGTTCAGCCTGGAGAAGAGAAGGCTCCAGGGAGACCTTAAGAGCCCCTTCCAGTCCCTCAAGGGGCTCCAGGAGAGATGGGGAGGGACTCTGGATCAGGGAGGGGAGCCCTAGGACGAGGGGGAAGGGTTTGACACTGAAAGAGGGGAGATGGAGCTCCTTCAGCCAGACTCTACATAATGCTCAGAGATTAGAGATACACTCTTACTTGACTCTGCCCCTCTACTCTGCTCTCATGACACCCCACCTGGAGCACTGTGTCCAGCTCTGGAGTCCTCAACACAGGAAGGACATGGACCTGTTGGAATGGGTCCAGAGGAGGCCACGAAGATTCTCTGAGGGCTGGAGCCCCTCTGCTGGGAGGGGGGGCTGAGAGAGTTGGGGAGTTCAGCCTGGAGAAGGCTCCGCGGAGACCTTAGAGCCCCTTCCAGTCCCTCAAGGGCTCCAGGAGAGATGGGGAGGGACTCTGGATCAGGGATAGAAGCCACAGGATGAGGGGGAAGGGTTTGACACTGAAAGAGGGGAGAGGGAGCTGAGATGTGGGGAAGAACTTGTTTGCTGTGAGGGTGGTGAGAGCCTGGCCCAGGTTGCCCAGAGAAGCTGTGGCTGCCCCATCCCTGGAGGGCTTCAAGGGCAGGTTGGAGGGGGCTTGGAGCAACATGGTCTGGTGGGAGGTGTCCCTGCCCAGGGCAGGGGGTGGCCCTGGGGGAGCTTTAAGGTTCCCTTCCAACCCAAACCATTCTATGATTCTATATAGTGCAAAGATGATGTAAAATAAAACTTTGAAATGTTGCAATCCCGAATAGGAATGAACATCTGTAGGAACAAAAGCTGGGGTGTAAGGACACGTCCCGACTCACAGGCCTTTTACAAACTGGTCCCCTCGCTGTGGCACGTGCAGCCTCACGCCGCATTCCAGTCAATCAGCAGAAAGTCCCACACTCCCCTCCTAGATGTGCTCCTTCACGTGGTGTATTAGTTACAAGCTCCGCGCGCTCCAGTAGGCACTGACAGACGGCAGTAGATGATGTAGAGGTGCAATCACATCAGAGTATTGAGAGTACAAATCTATACGGCATAATGAGTCTTCTATTGCATATATCAGAGCTTTGAAACATTTTCTATTTAAATATATAGGCTGAAAACTTTCCGCGTATATCATATCATCGAAACAACAGACTTCCATTGTTCGAACGGCATAAATCTATCACAGTCTTGTAACAGCACATGATTTCCACCAGCTACAGGCTTATATATTGTCACACTAGTAGCGCCGGGTTTGTACATGGAAATCGACTTACACCGTAAGAACAAATTTCGCATTGTTCTGTACCTCAAACTCACACGTTTCCACGATGACCAATGAACTATTACACAGATTGCTGGCGAGGGTAAATCACGCCCAATGATCAGATGTGTTTTGCCTAGGGGGGGGTCTGCTCCAGCCCACGGCGGCTCGGGGCTATTGTGGCAACCGAGCCCCAACGGAGCGACCCCATCTGCTCCTTCTGCCCGACCCAACCGCAGTGGCGACACACCAGAACCACCCAACTCCACGCCAGCCGGGATGCTCCTGGAGATACCACACAGTTGTCTCACTCCGTGGTATGCAGGACCCCCACCTGCCCCAACAGAACTTGAGGCTCACGAACCCCAAAATGGATTGACTGGAAAGAGTAGGATGCTCCCGTGGAGGAGTAAAGCATCATTTACAACTTATAGTCCTGTACGAGGGACTCTTTATCAGGGCGGGGAGGAACAGGACAAGGGAAAACGGTCATAAACTGAAAGAGGGGAAATTTAGACTAGATATTGGGAAGAAATTCTTTGCTGTGAGGGTGGTGGGAGCCTGGCCCAGGTTGCCCAGAGAAGCTGTGGCTGCCCCATCCCTGGAGGGGTTCAAGGGCAGGTTGGAGGGGGCTTGGAGCAACCTGGTCTGGTGGGAGGTGTCCCTGCCCAGGGCAGGGGGTGGCACTGGAGGGGCTTGAAGGTCCCTTCCAACCCAAACCGTTCTATGGTTCTATGATGAGGAAGAGCAGCAAGCCCAGGCAGGCATTTAGTGCCTTGCTGCCAGATGAAAGATAACTGCTTGCCTGGGAAATGTCCATGTCTCATCTTTGCTAGCTGGAGCTCCACAATTGGCTGCAGGACAGCTGGTGAACAGTGGCCAAGAAGAGCTTGGTATTAGGCCCTCCAAAGAACGTGTCCCACCACTAGGCATTGGTTCCAGCCAGACAACCTGCTGCTCTGCCTACTGAGTGCTCTTATCAAGGGTGCTCTTGGGGCTGAAGATACCTCTGTTTTCCACCAAACAGATGACAAGATGCACAACCCTACTCTGCAAAAGGACATGCTTCTGCAGGACAACAGGCTGGCTGGAGGTAGCTTGCTTGTCTATGCGAGACAGAAGTGTTTCCTAAAATAAGACATGTTCATCCTCAGCCTCCTTCCCTGTCACTCAGCTTTGTTTCCATTCCCATACCTATCTTTGGCCACCCATCTCAGCAGTGGTCCCTTCATGACGACCACATCATGACTATCCACACTTCTTCCGGATGAAGACGTGTAAAATTTTCTCAGGGCTCTTGTGGCAGCTCTCAAAAGCCCGCAAGAGAGATATCACAGCAGATGCTAAATCTACTGGGAAGGTTTGGAAAAGCCACCCCTGGCTGAGAGTGTGCTGCTGCCGTGACACCTTCCCCTGCTCAGGTGTTGGCCTCTTGGGTCCCCCATCTCCTGGCCTGGAGTGCCCCCAAGAGCGGGTCTCGCACATCACACGCAGAAGTGTCCAGAGGTCACTTGAAGGGCAGGATGCTCTCGTATTTCCCCCAGGATATAACAGATGGAGTGCTATGGAGATGCTCCCAAGGGCACTCCTCCAGCAAGACCCCGCAAACAATTGACAAATTTGGCCTTAAAGGCATGCCCACAAGAGGAGGTGGACGCAGCCAGAAAGCCTCATTCATAAAAGGGAGATGAAATACATCGTCACAATATTACCTTCCCAATCTACTTGGAGAGGGGATTAAAGTCTTTCTGCACTTACCCCTCAACCATGTCCCCGTATCTTAGTGACCGTACGTACGGAGTTGCCCATCATGCACAGAGTATAATTCTAAAGGACGGTAGGAAATGACTCACTTACTCGCTTGCTGTCGGAGGACTACATCATAAAATATTGGCTGCGGCCTCACATCGTACCACACAGGCAGGAGAATTCCTATCAGCACACAGAGGCTATAGAATTACATTTTCTCATCAAACCCCAGACATACACCGTAGATTACAGGCGCTCTGCTGGCAACACGCTTGGCTGAAAGAGGCTCGCAACGCGAGTTCAGGAGGAGATTGGCTTGCAACACACACGGCTTGTGTTTTGCTGTCACTCTGCTGTACTTTATGAAATTTGAAAACAAGAGGTCATGAACTACAGCCGAAGCAGGAGCCAGAGGATAATCATCATCTTCCTGGCCCACAAGCAGTTTGGGATAGGGAGCAAACTGCAAATGTATTCAAGGAGAGGAGGAGGACCGCGTGTGCTGGGCCATCATCAGTAGGTAACACAGCAGCATTAAATCAGTGGCTTCCACATCTTGTCAGATGTAGCACCAGGATAGCTGTCTGGAAGCTGAAACTCCATTAGTGTGGATAAACTGGTATTTAGACCCAAACAAGCAGTGTATGTGTGTGTGTGTGTGTGTGTGTTACAGGACTCACCCTGGGAACAACCTGCTGAAGATCCAGTTTATAATAAAAGCCAACTCGAGAGTCTGGGCTCTTCCATGCAACCCCTGAGCAGTCCAAGGCAGTAGCTGCTACATTAATTACAGCTGGCTGGGATTTTATTTTTAAACCAGGAAACCCCACGACGTTGAAACTAAAACTGGCTGGGACGAAATCTTTTACCTTTAACATCCCCTATATGGTTAAATCACTTTGTTCACTGTTCACTCATTTCAAGCATAAAAGCCCACTAATGTTATTTTTGCTTAATATCATCATTAAATATGTTGCAAAAGTTTATAATTGCCAATGAAGTATTTTAACTCACCTGAATAGCGTTTGCTTAACAAACAACTTTTAGATCTAGCTTTCAGTACATTTAGATTTCAGGGAGCACCCTCACTGAAAAACTTGAAAATGTCAACGGGAAAGGAAAGAAATTCCTTACCATAAGCACAGAAAGTATCTACACAAAGGTACAACAATAGGGAGCCACTGACCAAGAATATTTCTGGTCTATAGGAACGAGACAAAAACAGGCAGAGGAAGAAGCACTCAAAAGGGGGAGAGAGAAGTCATCTAGAAACATGATCTAGTGCCTTCCCTACATCAAAACTTGGCACACTAACCCTGCCCCGCTACAGATTTCCTATTTTATAAAGAGGTTTTCACATGTGACAGTTCATCCGTCCTGGCAGTAGTCACCATCGCTGCCACCTAAACCACCTTTCCAGTTGCAGACCCACACCATTCCCTGTGCTCCAGCAGGAACCTCACACCACGCCACAAAACGTTGCCCGGCGATATTAAAATCTGCATTTTGTAATTCGCTTTGCAACAAATTTTGTGGATTATGGGAACCTGATTTACGGCTCTTGGATGCGTGCAACGAGGATGTTAATACAATTTTAGCACACTAAAGGGCAGCGAGATTAAATTCACCGTATTTGAAAGTACATGGAGATCCTTAGGAGAATGTCCTAGAGATAAGAGGGGCAAAACATTATTACCCAGCAACTGTCACAGGATAAGGTCAATATATTGTTAGCTAATGAAATACAGGCTTAATATATCTTCTGTTGGCTATGGAACAGGCAGGATCTCAGCATATTTTATTAGAATAATGCTAATTTGAAAAAAATCAAGATGTAAGAGGTGATGGCCAGACCAAGCAATGTTTTTTAAATAACCCAAGAGGCATAATCTGTGGATTTCACAGCTCAGCTCCAGACACCAACAGAACCAGAGCTGGGACACCTTTCCCAGGCTTAGTCATCCTTCCTTTAATTAGTAATAGCTACAAACATGTTCAAAGGTTTAATATAGCTAAGTCTCTCATTATATTAAACATACAACAGGCATCACAGAGCACAAATTTTCCACTCCCCTGGGTCCAAGAAGCCCTGATAAGACTATTCCTTCAGAAAGTACCCAGGAAAGGCAGGAGAAGGCCTTTAATAGAGGTTTGATCCCCGTTTCCAGAACAGACCCTCCCTGATGTTGTATCCTCATTTGAATGAAAAATGGGACTTGGTAAAAATTCAGATCTATAATGCTAAAAGGAAATAACACCCTCTTAGTCATGATTCATTAGAGGGGAAAAAAAAGCACCTAATTTGGTATATTTAAGCTCTCAATTAGTTTCTATCTTGCTAGTGGCGAGCTGTTTCTTCCTGCTGGTAGCCACACAGCTGTCTCGCTGATCTTCACGCTCACACCTGGGTAGCCCAACGCTCCCCAGGAGTTGCCCACAAATGCTGTCACACCTTATTCCCTTCTGCTATAGGTTAAACACCTCTCTCTTGAGCTCTCAGGCCAACCCTTTGATTTTGAAGTAGTTCCTAAGTACAACAGAGGGGGAAAAAAATTGCTAATATCTGAGTATTTTTGTCTTCACGTTTGTTTCTTCCTTCTCTTACTTCTGCTTATCTCTTGTTCCTAATAACCCCAACTTCCCTGCTTTCGCTCTGTCCTGGGAACTAGAGACATATATTTTTTCCTTCATAAAGCTGAAATCAAAGGTTCTTCTCTGGCATGTTTTCCCCCTGGACTAATGTGGATATCAAAGAGCAGTGTTCGTACGCACGCTACAAACCAAACACAAACCTCCAGCCTGTTTTTGACACTAATAGATGATATTACAGACTGCAAGATTATCTGTTGTGTATATATTCTTCATTCCCAAAGAATTCCCTAAGAATCAAACTCTCTCTTGAGATGCATATTTATTCTCCACGGGAAACTGAGGGGGCTCCCATCATACCACAATACTGAGACTGATGTATTCCAGTGAGACAGAAAAAATGCAGGTGTAAGTACCTTAGCCAACAATTCCACATCTACAAAACACTCCTTGAATCAACTAATCCCTTACCTGGGTCGATAGAGTTGTTGTTTTTTAAAAAGGAGGAAGACATTCGGATTAACCAACCTCTTGAACAACCTGGGCTGAAGGCAGCCCACCCAACCCTGCCGCAGCAAACCTGAACCAGTTTACCACTGGTAAAAAACTGGTAAAAGCTAAACCGCTTGGGCCAGTCTGTATTTTTAGTTTTGATTCAAAGAATTCAAGAGATGGAGCCTCTATTGTGAGAAAGGGGAAAAGAACCCATTTAACCTGGTGAGATCCCTCGGGGACAGATCTCTCACAAATTCCACGCCGGCCACCAAAGCTTCAGCTGGAAATGTACCTTGTAGGCAGCGACGTCCATCAGTGCCACAGCACAAATCCCTGCTGGAAACTGGGATCTCGTCGCTCCAGCTCTGCCACAGGCTGGAATTGCATCGCTCACCACCGCATCCCCTGGATGAGCCCCTGTCCCGGCTCCCCATCATCTGCAGAAAGAGCACATGCAGAACTCCATCAGGGTAAGTAATGAGATGCAAATGTATTCCTTCAGAGGTTGATCCAAAGCCCAGTGAAGTCAATTATTATTAATGTAATTAGTACTGTATAAGCAGTTCAAGACATAATTCAAGTCAGGGGTCCGTCAAGGCAGGCTGCGGATATATGCAGAGCAGAATTAAAGGGTTTACCATCTACACGGGTGTGACAGACAAAAAGAAAAGCGAGGAAGGAGCTGGGAGGTGATGTAAAGAGCAGATAATCTGCCACAGAAACCCAACCTTAATCCTGTGCTTTGTCTGTCAAACCCTGCAGCCTTGAGCGGGAATTTTCAATAAATGTTAAATCAAGAACGCGTTGGTTAAACAGTATTTTGAACCTTTATTTGTAAAGAATTTTCTCTCTCCTTACATTTTCATTAATTTTACCTTGCCTTTCGCAAACATAAGCACGCTTCTTATTTCTGTAGCAGTGGCTGTATATTCAGGGTCATTCAAGCCAAGTCAGTGGCACGACCCTGTAGTTACAAGCATGAATGAAGGGCTGAACAAAACCCACCATGAGCTTTGCTTTATTCTGGAGGAGTAATTAAAAAGGCCCGAGTCACACTGTGCGTTCCCCGCACTCCTACGCAGCCTCCTCCAAGGTTTGCCCCAGCGTCGCGGCCAGATGCCAATCCACCATCCCATCCCACCCCATCCCTGCCTGCTGGCACTGGCCCAAACTCCTTGGTTGTTGGATTGTTTTTTTCAATTTTTTAATTTTTTTTCCCCCCTCCAAGTCCAGAAGGGAGGGTTTACATTTTGGGAAGGGAGGGGTTGGGGAGGAAGCGGTGAGAAAGGGAAGGCAGCTAGAAGGGACGCGGAGGAGCCCCCACCAGCTCCTCCTTCGCTCTGCACAACACCCTCTCCCCAAGCTCCCGGCTGCTGCGGTGAGAGCACCCTCTGCTGCTCTCCTCCCTCCTGCCAACAAGCCCTTGGCATCTTGCAAACCCTACCCAAACCCGTGCCAGGGGCTAGTCCTGGCACCCCAGCACCCCCTCTCCACCGAGGCTCGCTCCCACCCAGTGCACCAGGCTCTGGGAGCACGGGATGGGGATCCCGCACATCTCCATCGCTCCTTCTGCAAACCTGCTGCATCCTCAGCCGGAGGATTAAAAGAAAGAAAAAAAAAAAAAAGAAAAAAAAAGGAAGGAAACTCCCTCTTCCATAACTCCAGGTCCAGGTGTAACTGGGGATACAGGCTGCATCAGAGCCGACGGCACCGGCTTTATCTGGAAATTTTTGTAACTGCCACTGCTATTAGACCATATGAACGCAATTATAAGATTCTGATGGAAATCAGGCGAGTATGTGGTGAACCAAGGGAACATACAAGGGAATGTGTGTAAGATAATCTCCCTATCGTGCACATGCAAGGGCACGGGGATTTTATCCAGAACCCGGCCGTTGCCCACACCTCCCCGGGGGAGGCCAGCAAAGGCCAGCTGGTGGGGATGGAGGACTACCAGGTCACCCCCGGAACGGCAAGCCAGGCAGCCAGGCTGGGGCAGAGGAGGAGAAGAAGCGGTAGGAAGTTCTTTTGTAGCTGGAAAAGGCAAGTCAACATGTAAATCCTAGTTAAAATATCTTTATTAGCAGCATTTTAATCACTTGTAAAATCTGGACCCCGATCAAACCAAACATAAGGCAGCAGCTGCCGTAAACAGCCGTTGTTGAGATGGAAAAATGATTAGCGCCGAGGGAAGGATGTCAGGCTTAACGAGCCTGACTTGAATGCTGCTGGAGCTGAGCACTGGGCACGGCTGGGCACTGCTGGGCACCTGGGCATGGCACATCCTGCCCCACAAGGTCCCAGAGGTCCCAGACCTATGGTCCCTCCAGGGAACCATCCCTGGCCACATTTACAGCATTACGGAGCTTCTCCGCCTCCGCCGGGAGAAGGGAACAACTGCACCGATGGAGAACCCTCTCTCCTCCCACCACACACTGGTCTGTACCACTGAACGCCAGTTAAACCACTGCAGAACTAGAGAAGAGTAATTATCCACCAAAACTTGAACCCAGGTGTGTATTAGAGGCATTTTGGCTCTGGCTCTGTCTTGCCCTCCTCCACCAGAAACCACATTTCAGTGCGTTACCTGCTGCATCTCCACCACTCTGAGATTTTTTTTGTGCGTGTGCTGGTGAGACACATAAGGCCTACAAAATAATCTTTACTTAAATTGACCCCAACTAAAAAAATACATTTTAAAATGCCAGTAAATAAAACGCCAAAAAAAAAAAAAAAAATGCCTATCGTATTGACAGCAAAAAAATTTCCTCCGAACTGGAAGAAGTTTTATAGGCATATTTCAATTAACCCAAATAGCTTAATAAAATTGGGAAAACTGCACAGGCAAAGTGCTCGGAATGTCACAGGTTTCCCATCTCTGCAGCACAGAAAACAGGTGGCACATCTCAAGCCATTTCTTAAGGTCAGAAAAACATCCAATTTTAAAAAGTAATTGAAAATTAGATACTTTAGAAGAGCCTACAAGTCACGTAGAAAAGTTTTTTCCTCTTCCAGCTCTCTTCCCACCTTTAACTACAGGTACAGCAGCGCTAATGGCTCTGCTGGCCTTTTGCTGGACCTCCAGATAACCAGGTATGACATCAATCTTTGCACCCCCTCAGGCAGCAAAAACCAGCTCCACTAGTGGCCTTGGCATTTCTGGAACCATCAAAAATGCACTTGCCTAATTTTGATGGTCACTAGCCCAAGCCAAGAAGAAATAAATGGCTTTGACTGGGCTCAGGGAGCACCACGGACCATTGTGGTTCTTGCTCCTGTGGCCTCTCAACAGGAATGGATGACATACCTTTCATTTCATAGAATCATAGAATTGTCTAGGCCAGAAGGGACCTCCAAAGGTCATCTAGTCCGACCCCCCGCAGTCAGCAGGGACACCTCCAACTAGACCAGGTTGCCCAGGGCCTCGTCGAGCCTCACCTTGAATATCTCCAGGGAAGGGGCCTCAACCACCTCCCTGGGCAACCTGTTCCAGTGCTCCACCACCCTCACAGTAAAGAACTTTCTCCTAATCTCCAGTCTAAATCTGCTCCCCTCCAGCTGTGGTATACATGGGCTCATTCAGAGAATCACAGAATGCTATGGGGTTGGAAGGGACCTCTGGAGATCATCTCCTCCAACCCCCTGTCAAAGCAGGTCCACCCAGAACAGGTCCCACAGGAACATGTCCAGGTGGGTTGTGAATGTCTCCAGAGAAGGGAGACTCCACCACCTCTCTGGGCAGCCTCTGCCAGGGCTCTGACACCCTCACAGCAAAGAAGTTCCTCCTCATGTTTAGGTGGAACTTCTTAAGTTCAAGTTTGTGCCCATTCCCTCTTGTCCTGTCTCGGGGCACCACCGAAAAAAGACTGGCCCCATCCTCCTGACACCCACCCTTGAAGTATTTAGAGGTGTTGATCAGATCCCCCCTCAGCCTTCTCTTCTCCAGACTCAGAAGACCCAAGTCCCTCAGCCTTTCCTCCTAAGAGAGATCCTCCAGGCCCCTCATCATCTTTGTAGCCCTCTGCTGTCCCCCCTCCAGCAGTTCCCTGTCCTTCTGGAACTGGGGAGCCCAGAACTGAATTCCTTACCAAAGGGAAGATATTACATTGGGAATACAATTTTTTTTTTCCAGGAGGGACAACTCTGCAGTGGAATCAGCCCCGATCAGAGAGCTGGTGCTCGTTACCAACAAAATCACCATGACTATGAAGGAATGGGAAGCATGTCCTTTGGTGAGTAGTTTTTACGGTTGGTATTAGAACCTCTTTTGATACTTGGCAATCAAAAGGGAGCTCAGGCAGCGGGTGAGAAAGTGTAACACAATGCACGCAGCCAGCGCCAACATGGATTTTTCATTGTTTTAATAAAAACCACTCAATCCGCTTTCACTGCACGTGCCGCTGTAGCCATAGGAAAGGTGCAAAAATGAACTTTTAACCTAATTTTCAGGTTGAGCTATTCTACATAACTGCATTATGTAAAACACATTCAGGTCACCCTGAAGAGAAGCTGAGCTACAACTGCTGCTCTCCAATGCTGCTGTCTCAGCAACGTCCCTCCTGCACCAGCAGTGCTTATCACCGTGTTCTTGATCTTCCTGTCGCACTGGTGCATTTTACACAACTCCCTTACAAACAACTGGTCCATCTCTCCCAGTCAATCCAAATTCCTGAGCATCGCTCCTGCAACATGCTGTCCAGATCACCACGAGATGGGCCAGAGGGTTCAACAGTAGAAAGAGCCAACCAGTTCCTCTGTCCCGGTCGCACACATTCCCTGGTATTTCTGGTCCCACATCTCAGTAACATTCAACCTGTCCAGAAAGTCCATCAATTGGGTAATGAGGAACGCAACAAGCTCTCTTCAGCCACCCCAGACTACCACAGAGAAACACCTTTCCTGTCCACTCCTCCAGTAGAGTTTCCCTCTTCATTATCTTTACTATTAATAATACTATTTGATATTACTAATAATATATCTTTAATACTATTTCAAAGTAATTTGAGTGGTCTCCTCACTCCTACAAGAGGACTGCCTGAAGCCAGATGCCTATACCTCCAGGGTCAAATCCTGCAAGGTGCTGAGCGTATGTGATTTTCAATAATGTTATGGGCCAAGTAGACCATTCAGGTCCACTGAATTAGTTGAACAAACCCCATCTAAATAGCTCAAACCAACTGAAAATTGGTTTTGCAAGAGCAAGAACATTTCTGTTCATGTTCTTGCAGCGCAACAAGTCACAGGAGCCATCGGGGCATCTCACCAAAGCACCAAACATCGGTGGGATGATACTGACTGACATTACCTCAAATTGTGGTTCTTCAACACCAGGAAAAGGGTGGAGATTACCAGACCAGTCCCACCCAGTCAGTGTAAGGGTCCGTGTAGGCTACTGTTGGGATTCAGGCACGCTAACGGGGAGTGTGAGAACATGGTGAGCACAGATCTGTGGTTGCCCTCACACAGGTTTCATTGGGACCTGTTAAGCAGTAAAGTGACCGTATAAAACATGTCCTAACTACACCTACACGCTTGGGTCTACAGGCAGCACCTCTCATCCAAACAACTTGAAACTTCTTACTGTTATTAGCTAAGGGTGAAATTCCACCATCAGGCTCCAACTCAAAATACACATTGTAGGGTAACCTCAGAAACAGGCATAAAAACTATTCCAGAACTAAATTATGTGTTCCCCAGGACTTGTTTTTGCTCCTCATAAGGCAGAGGAGGCCAGAGCTACAACTCCCCCTGTGACATCCCAATCCCTGTCGCTACCCAAAGAGCCTCTCTCACCTTCCTCCTCACCAGGATGCCACAAGAAACTCCAACTTCAAAAGCAGCGCAAATCATTTTTAGTATAAACACGTACACACCCCATCATCATTCACGTGTGTCATGGGGCTCATAAGCCAATTCCTTAAATCATCTGCATTTCAAATTTTGAGTCCCCAAACACTACTGTAGGCTTGAGACATCGCTTCACGCTAATCAGTTCTTAGTCCTGTCTGACTTGGCAGGAAAAAAAAAAAGAAAAAAAGCATTGTTTAGTATTTTTCATTTCCATAAGGGGGAGCTTGTGCACAGAGGATTACTCTTGGTGACTCGCCAGCCCCAGAGACTTCACACAATTACAGCTCGTTGAGACCTACTTCTGCGTTAATTACCCTGGGTGGGAGAGGCGGCGCAGGACGAGGTCCCACCATCCTGCCCCGCTCGGGTGCTGCCGGCCTGTAGGAGCAGGGACAGAAAACATTTCTGCATTAACCAGAAGGATGTGACCTGGGCTCAAGTGTGAGTTCTGTTTATATAATTATAGTAGTGGATGGTTAACATTTTTATTTAGCTAATGTATAATTCATACCACCAACAATGCAAATTGCTCTCTGCGGTTGGAAGATTGACTCTACCTGGTAAATATTAACATTTGTGGGATGAAAAATAATTGCGAGGGTTACGCGTCAAGATCTGGCTTATGTGGCAACAGGCGATCGACTGCTGAGAGTTGGGCTTGAAATTAAAGATCTTGCTGTAATCAGTGTTTAGGAACCACCACCCACGTTCGAAGGGGAAGCAATCGTTTCTACCTGTTGTGGTAGCGGTTGAGTAAGTAAATGGCTGGTTAAAATTCAAACGTTTCCCGCTGGAGAGGTGGTAAAAATGTCAAATGTGAATTATCAGGTGATACTGGTGAGTTTGCATATGCAAATCAGACAATAAGCTACAAACACACTGAATTTCCAACACAACATATAAATACTTTTGTTGAGTAAGAAGTTAGGAATGAAAATCTAACACCGCAAAGACCTCTGAGGTGTAATTTTAGAGTTCTACTTCAAGTTCCCTCGGAAAAAAATTGGCCTTCATGCTTAGACCCTTGTTATTTTTGAGCAAAAAGCAATGGCCACCATTTAACTCTGTGCACCTCACCTGCTGAGTTCTCCCAACTTCCCGATCTTCCAGGATTTCTGGGGTAAAACCAAACTCCCATACACAGCTCAAGGCCTCCTGTTTAAATAATTTGAGCCATCTCTGCGATAGCAAGAAGCAGTTCTCCATTCCAAAATTCTCACTTACTTTTTTTTTTTTAATGCTCAATTTTTGATTTCTGTTCTATCACTGCAATAAACGAGCTCGGTTATTAAGACAAAATTCCCAGTTCCTGCCTGTGTACCTGTAATCCATAAAGGTGACTTCTGAAAACATGTCCTTTCACTCCCAGTATTCTAAAAACGTCCGATTTAGAGAGATGCCTCGCGAGCATCACTGTCACTGGCATCTCTTCTCTGCAAAGAAGCATTCAAAGACAAGAGCAGGGAACAGAAAACACCATCCCCAGTTCCAGCTCCATTTCTGGTCAGGAAGAGTTGTGAATCTGTGTTGGAAGAGGACACGATAATTCACTGATGAGACGGGATGGAATTTCACGGGAACTGAGGGATGGAATTCCATGGGAATGCCTGGCTGCCTGGGCTGAAAGCGGTCCGGGAAAACTGATCCCATCATAATCCCATAAAAGGATAGCTTTCCAGAAATCCCAGGCAAAAAGCCCATTTTAGAGAAGCTCAACACATCAGAAAATCAGGTCACTTATTCGGGTGCCTCTAAACTGATTCAGGTGTATAATTTACCAGGTGAGTCAAAGGCTTTCCATGAGATTCAGAACAAGTTAAGCAAATTTGGGGTCTCACCTCCTCATACACCAAAGCATGATGATGCTGGTTGCTTCTTCCAAAGCTTTTTCTGTCTCTCATAAACAATCTGGGGCAGGAACACCCTCTTGCTATTTGCAATTGTAGGACACAATCCAACAGGGGGCCAATTTCAGACGAGGACATTATACAAACAGTAACTCTAACAACATCAAGCTTTGGTGGAAGGAATCAAAGAACACTTTATATTAATTATTAAAGTAACTATCAAAGATGGTGCATTTCACCTCCTGAAATCTTTTGGTTGAGTCCTTCTAAAGTGTATGCTCTATTCCCACAAAGATTTATAGGTTTAATACAAGAATCAAAGAGAATCAATACGGTACCACTTGGCTTCAAGCATCTTGGGTGAGTAAATGGGTTGCCATGAAATAAAGTCCCTTTTTTTAAATTCAAAGTAAAACACACCTATATCTACAATCTGAGAGACAGATACGGAGGAGATAGGATATCAGATCACAGCCGCATTTCCTCTGGTACAAGACACGGGGAGATCAGTCCAAAGAAAACTACTTAGCAGATTGAAGCAGTCGAAAAAAAAGTACATTTACTTGTTAATGTCTAATAGTCTCAGATGTCTACGGTACAAAGGAAAGTATTTGAACAGCTTAAAAGTTTTATGGTTAGAATAACATTCAATAAAAAATACATTTTTGCAGGACTGGTTAAGAAACCGCAGGCAGGCGGGAATTCCGGGAAAGCCCAGGGGCAGCCACGTTCCTCCGGGGAGGAGGCGGCGGGGAGAGGCCTCCCCAGGCTGCCCTGGTACCAGAGAAATAGGGGAAGGATGTTTGGGTGGGGTTTTTTTTCCATAAAATAGCCTGTCTTCCTTTGATCAGGCAGGTGGGCTCGGTCTCAGAGATGTAATTTTATGCTAGGAAAACCCCAAATCCGAAAGCTGGGCGCTATCTTTGCCACCGCCCCAGAAACGTGCCACGTTCCACGTGTCACTGACACCCCACGTACCCCTGAGCTTGTTTAGAAAAAAAGTCATGAACTTTTGGAGCAAGGCTGACTCTGGGCAGAGAGGTTCTGGGCCAAGCTTCAAATACACCCACCCCGTGATTTATAGATTTGTACCAAAACCAGAGCAGGAGATTTACTGTTTCTTGTGATTTAGAGAGCTGAAACCAGGTGAGGTTCCGTGTTTTTTAATGAGTTTGACCTAGAATTTTAAAATGCCTTTGATTCCCAAATTCAAAGTGAAAGTCAGAGAAATGAGCCCACCTGAACCAGACCCAAGAACACATCTCCTCAAAGCCCCGTGAAGTGAAAGCACAGCTTTGCAACAGCTTTTGTTGACGTCTTCCCTTGCAGCAGGCTTCTAAAACAGTAATTTCTGACTGTTTGAACGCAGAATGTCCTCACTGCGTTATTCTCAAATGGACTTTAAAAAAAAAAAATATTAAAATCTAGTTATAGATTACGTGTGCATTAAGAAAATGCATCACCTGGCACAGGCATCTTATGGGGGTTCCAGGAGTTGTCTTCTCTCTCTGTTGGCAATCAACAAAACGTTATTGTCATCTTTAACCTTGGGGGGGGGAGGGGGGGGGGCAGACTGTGCTGCACGTAATAACCGGAAAAAATAACAAGGGAATAGGCAAACATAAATGGAAAAATAGTTTTGTTACACTCTGATATTGTTCCAAATGTGTCCCTTCTAGTGAGCTGAGCACGGAGCCTGCTTGACTACCCCTATCCCCACTACACTCTCTTGCCTTTAATTTGGCTTTACCTTCCTGTATCTCCTGCTGAAATCTCTTTCTTAGTTTTAAAGTGTCCTGAGCAGCAGGCACTGCAACAGGCAAAGAAGGAAAAAAGATCATAGAATCACAGGATGGCTTGGAAGGGACTTTAAAGCCCCCCCCCAGTGCCACCCCCTGCCCTGGGCAGGGACACCTCCCACCAGACCAGGTTGCTCCAAGCCCCCTCCAACCTGCCCTTGAACCCCTCCAGGGATGGGGCAGCCACAGCTTCTCGGGGCAACCTGAGCCAGGCTCTCACCACCCTCACACCAAACAAGTTCTTCCCCAGATCTTATCTCAATCTCCCCTCTTTTGGTTTAAAACCATTCCCTCTCGTCCTATCGCTACACACACCTGCTTTGCTGCACAATTCTAACTTGTCAGTAACTGTGAACCTTTCTTGCGCGTGGATTCCCTGCTCACTGAAGGAAATAACACCCACAACCGTAAGTTCCAATGTTCCTCCAGCTGTGTTACTAGCTAGGTCCTGTCCTACCTGGTCTCAAGGTCTCAAGAGAAAGCAGTCACCATCCTTCTCTGTCAAACCTGGTCGAAACTGGCCAAAAGCTTCAAAAGTTGCCTGAGAGCATCCCCCCTGCACTGGACAACACAAGGTGGTACAGGAAGGCTCAGGGGGGTTAACACTTCTCAGAAGCCTTCTGAGAAACGTCTCTGCTGTGCGGCAGTGCCAGCCTACACCAACGGGCAGCATACACCAGATGCTTCAACAAATCATATGACTTGGGAAAAAAAAAAAAGGACAAGCAATTTCTGTTTCTGAGAACTAATTTTCCCAACAGAAGGTTCATTTTCTTACTCTGAACAAGTCCTTGCTTCAGCTGTAAACTCTAAAATTTATATTTTAAATAGCTTGAAAATTTTACTCAAGTCAAAATCAAGACAACTGTTCTGAGATGATCATTCCTTCTGAGACCTTTTTTCTTTGGTAAGTAGGAGACACAACAGAAACAAGAAGCTTTTATTGCAAATGACAGAACATCGGGCTTTAGGAAAGAGGCCTCATCCCTCATATTAAGGAATATAAAACTACTGATTCCAATTAAGCTTTGTTCCATTTTTGTGGCCACACAATTGGTTCTTTTGAAAGAAAAGTCAACGGGCTGCAGGCAGCAGTCACGACAGGGAGACACCACATGAAAATAGCTTTTATTCATGCTCCCAGGACATCTATCCTAAACTAAAGGCTGTAAGTGTTGACAAGCTTCAGCACTACAGATGAAACCAAGACAGGAAAAGTAATTAAGGGTGAAAAATAAACAAAGGAATATTTTAGTTATCTTGGGGATGAAAGGTTCTTTTGACTGGCGTTATTAGTCTTCTAACACAAAGCTTCAGCTTTGCTTGGAAGAACACTAGATTCTCTATGGGATGCCAAGTCATGAATCCATCAGAAAAACCTATTTTTGAAATGTTTCTATCACGCTACTAAAGGAAAAAGTTGTGTTGACAAAAGTGCCCGTTGCGTCTGACACAGCCTGTCCTTGTTCATTGTTTTAAGAAACATGAAGGAGGTTGGGACCGAGGGATTTGTAAACGTTAAGCAAACCCCATCCCTTTAATCTGAAATCTGTCTCGCTTTGCCCTTAGCTTGACATTTATTGTTTAAAAACCTGGAGAAACCGTAGTGAGGAATTGCCCGTTCCCATCAGTTCCAGTATGAAATGTTTAAAGTGCACATATTTCATCTAGTGCCAGGTCCAGGATCGCAGCCAGGTCTTGTTTGACAACCAGATGACTAACAAAAAGGGGTTCCCCCTTATGAAAACGCTTCGATGTGTGAGTTGGCGCGGGCCGGGGGATCACACCATGCCCTGCCGGCAGCCAGGGCACGGGCATCTGCGGGGCACATGGGTGGCCACACTAAAATCACATTGGGCACACTGAGCTGGGAGCCATCAGAGTCCATAACTCGCGGGGCAATTTGAGGGTTATTTTCTATCACGCTCTAATTCATAGAGCTGCTTGAGGGTGTTACATGGAAACAATTTTAAGGGGGGAAAATGCAAAATGACCGCACATCACCTGGAGGTTAAGTAACGCTGGTGTGCAGGTTTGTGCTTACTCAATACTCAGCACGGGTACAGGTCTTCCCCGTAAATCTCTGGATATGAAGCACTAACAAATAAAGATGAGTGGTATTTTTTCCCCGACCTTCCTTTTTCTAGTATTATTTCTAACCCTAAATTTCATCTTCAACTTCTAAATAATTTGTTCCAATTAACTTTAATCAGAAGCGTTTTCACGCTGTCAGGGACTGTTAGATAAACCATGATCTAGGGATCAGGATCCATCCTTAAGGTTATCACCAAGGAGAATCACAGAATCACCTGGGTTCCAAGGGACCTTTCAGATCGAGTTCATCAACCCAACACTGACAAACCCACCACTAACCCACGTCCCTCAGCGCCACGTCTGCCCAGCTTTTAAATACCTCCAGGCATGGTGATTCCACCAATGCCCTGGGCAGCTTCTTCCAAGGCTTGATAACCCCTTCTGTGAAGAAATTTTTCCTAATATCCATCCTAAACCTCCCTTGGTGCAACTTGAGACCATTTCCTCTTGGTCCTAACTTGAGAACTTGATCAGTCTCTAGACCACCTCGTGAGAGTGGCATTCCTCCCAGCGGGGTCTCCACCACCAGGCCCCATGGGTGGCCATCACACTCCATGGACAGCCCCTATGCACCCATCTCAGACATCAGTATTTCTTGGGCTTCGACCACACACTGCCTGTCGTATTTTGGAAAAGACATGGATTTTACAAATGACATAGATGGGGCTCTTTGTATTGATGGAGGAATCTTCTGTGTTTATCTGAAGGTACTTAATAATAGCAAGTATTTTCCTAGGTTCACCAAAGATCTCAAATTTAAAACTTCTGGTGACTCTGATGTGCATCTATTTAACGACATTTATTAACATGAAGCTCGTATTTTAAATTTTGAAGCTTAACAAGGACTTGAAATTCAGAACAGTTGCTAAAAATGCTGATCCTGATCAATATCAGAGTCTACTTGAGCGGACAGAGGATGTCAAATGTGTTTCAATTAGGTGGGCTTAGCAGATTTTCAAATACTGCTATTTTCCACTGAATTCAGAATTTTGATATTTAAAAAGTAGAGATGTTTTCAACAAGGAGGTTTCTACATTTCAAACTCAAAGTACATTGGGGAACGAAAGGTAGAAATCTGAATTAAAGCTGCTCCTCAGCCAGAGGTGACATGTGTTGACCACCTCACCGTCACTGAGGCAACACAACAGCGTGCCCGAGGGCTGCCAGGCAGCTATGGCTTCTCTTGAAGTCACTGTATAATGACTACATAGTTACGGTAAATTAAACTGTGGTATTTTGCTCTAACTCAGTAAATATTTTGCATGAAGAGAAGGTAACACGATCGCAAGGAATTTCTTGGCATGGGCCGCTCTCCCAATTAATATTTACCAGTCATCTCCCTGTCATTGCACCACATCATTTCCAAAATCCTCACGGCTATGCACATATGGTTCTCCAAGGATGCATTTGAGTGGAGAGGAATCTTCTTTTGCAGATCTTATGAGGTCCAGCTGTCCCTACTGCACTAATTCTAGCTTCGATTCCCGCCTTCCACCACCACCTGCAGATACCATGGGGTACTCGTACGCAGAGATGTGTGTTAACTCCATGCCTCAGAACATGAGACATCCTTAATGAAGCCAAGCACTGTCATTAACAAAGCCAAGCATCAATATTCCTTTGGAGTTTCTTGCAGTTTAAGGTCTGATAGAAGAAAAAAAAAATACAAGCAATTCAAAGGCTACCAAGACCCCTCCATCAAAGCAATCCAGACTTTGAATCGAAGAGCGTGTCGCCAGTTTTGACGGCCTGACCCATCAGAAATTAAATTTAGAACTTCTCAAGGAGAATCTTTTGACCATTACACACCATTCTCAACACCACCATACAAGCAGAGCAAGACTATGCTTTTAAATACTATATTCAGGAACATAACTGTTCCTTGAGCAATTAGGAACTGATCTGAAATCCTCCCATTACTGTCCAGGGTACAACTGGAATCAGGAAGCATCTTCCCGAGTAAGTTTGGAGCAAGCTGGATGCGTTCATTCACGCAGAAACTGTCCTAAGTTGTATTTGTAGCTCATCATCCACGTCCTAGGTAACAAAATACAATTATGTGACAAAACTCATTGCAGCCATTAACCATTACTCAGAAGTGCCCTACAAATGTGTGGGTACCTGCTCTCTGCTCCTCAACTATTCACTGTCAATGTACACTAAGTTCAGAGGGTTTGTGATGGAAAAGGGCAACAATTCAACATTTTTGTCTCTCTCTGGAGAACTTGTGAACCGCAGGTGAGTGCAGCTCACAAAGCAGACCAAAGCCATCCCCTCTGCTATGGGGACAACACAATTCCAGTGACATGGTAACACGCCATCCTAACAAGGGCTGAGACACCTAAACTGGGACTTCAGGAGTTCGAATGGAAGATAGGCTAGGGCCTACTTTGGCGTAACTATAAAATACCCATGACATGGATTTGTACCCAGGATGAGCTCCTCTGGTGTCCACACGAGTAACTTTGTCTTGAATCAAGGGTCAGAGGGGGCTTCTGACAACCTCCTCTTCCAACTACTCTTCCAACCAATCCCTCCATTCTAAAGCAGAGTCTACTCAGGAGATCATCACAGGACAACTCAGGTTGGAAGGCACCTCAGGAGGTCTTCTAGTCCAACCTCTTAGAATCATAGAATCATTGAGGTTGGAAGAGACCCTTGGGATCATCGAGTCCAACCATCTACCCTACTCTACAAAGTCCTCCCCTACACCATATCCCTCAGTACCGCATCTAAACGTCCCTTAAACACATCCAGGGACGGTGACTCAACCACCTCCCTGGGCAGCCTATTCCAATGCCCAACCACTCTTTCAGTGAAAANAAAAATTCCTTCCTAATGTTCAATCTAAACCTACCCTGTTGGAGCTTGAAACCGTTCCCTCTCGTTCTATCGTTAATTACCTGTGAGAAGAGACCAGCCCCAACCTCTCTACAGTGTCCTTTCAAGTAGTTGTAGAGAGTGATGAGGTCTCCCCTCAGCCTCCTCTTCCTCATACTAAACAGTCCCAGCTCCTTCAACCTCTTGCTCAACGCAGGTCACCTATGAGACCAGACCAGTTTGCTCAGGGCTTTAACCAGTCGGGTGTGGGAAATCTCCCAAGGATGGAGGCAGAACAGCCTCTCCGGGGAATCTTGTTCCACTGCCACGTAGTGAATTGGCATAAACCCAAGGCTATTTCAATGTGCCTACTCCGTGGCCCCGGCAGAACGCCTCTGGACACCTGCCAGTTCCCTGGGAAATCCCCGGCGAAGAGAAATTTTCAAGCGGCTGTCTCGCTGTCGGCAGCCTCCATCGTCAAGGAGTCCTTGAGTCTCATCCTCCCTCCGACAGAGGGATGGTGTTCAGAGCCGACAGCGAAATGTTTTTCTGCCTACGCAGGAAAACCACGCTTTTTGCTTCTGTTTCCAAATATCTCCGCTCCCTCTCCCGTGTCGCTGCGGAACCGTTACGGGAACATCAGCGCTTGTTACAACAGCCGACAGCAGCTCGGAATTCCCGCAGCCGGGACTGCCAATGACCTTCAGATAGCTCCGCATTCCTACAACCTTCTCGAGCACCACGGGGACCTCGAGTCTGATAAAACCACTTCCAGTGATAAAAGCAAACACCGAGAACACACAACCACGGTTTAAGTAATTTATGTACTTAGCTGAAGGAACCGGCAGGCGATTTCATGTGCTTACAAATCAAAGCAGCAAACTCGCCGTTCGATACACTTCCACCGCCCCTCCTGTTATTTAGTGTAGGGTGACACGCTTCTTCCCTTTCATCGTCATTCAGAACACGATCCTGAACTGAACGTAAGTGGGGCTGCAGCATTTACTTCAGTGATTTCAGCACTGAATCAAATTAACACGCAAAAATAGGATAAATCCATTTTTACTAGCCAAAGTGCTGCGGATGAAGTAATCTTCACTTAGAAGAAGGGTACTCACTTCCTCTCCTCCACATTAAAGTGCAAAAAAATATATAAACGCAGGTTGATTTCTTGGACAGAGAATAGGAAATAATTTAATTTCAGAGATATAGTAGAAGCCCTGTAAATTAAATGCGTAGTGTTCATAGCCAGGACTATACTCAATGCCATACAGAATCACATGGGATTGGAAGGGACCTCTGGAGATCATCCAGTCCAACCCCCTGCCAGACCAAGTCCACCCAGAGCGGGTTGCACAGGAACGTGTCCAGGTGGGGTCTGAATGTCTCCAGAGAAGAAGGACACTCCACCACCTCCCTGGGCAGCCTCTGCCAGGGCTCTGACACCCTCACAGCAAAGAAGTTCCTCCTCATGTTGAGATGGAACTTCTTATGTTCCACTTTGTGCCCGTTCCCTCTTGTCCTGTCCCTGAGCACCACTGAAAAAAGACTGGCCCCATCCTCCTGACACCCACCCTTTCAGTATTTAGAGGTGTTGATCAGATCCCCCCTCAGCCTTCTCTTCTCCAGACTCAGAAGACCCAAGTCCCTCAGCCTTTCCTCATCACAGAGATGCTCCAGCCCCCTCAGCATCTTTGTAGCCCCCTGCTGTCCCCTCTCCAGCAGTTCCCTGTCCTTCTGGAACTGGGGAGCCCAGAACTGGACCCAGGGCTCCAGATGGGGCCTCCTCAGGGCAGAGCAGAGCAGAGGGGCAGGATGACCTCCCTCCACCTGCTGGCCACACTCTTCCTGACTGATGCCCCCCAGGATGCCCTTGGCCTTCTTGGCCACAAGGGCCCATTGCTGGCTCATGGCCATCCTGTTGTCCACCAGGACTCCCAGGTCTTTCTCCTCAGAGTTGCTCTCCAGCAGGTCAGCCCCAACCTCTCCTGGTGCAGGGGGTTATTCCTCCCCAGGTGCAGCACCCGACACTTGCCTTTATTTGCAGGATTTACTGTTATTAATCCCTGCTGATCGCCGGGTTAGAGCTGGACAGATATTCTCACCTCCAGTACCCCTCTGATCGGGGGCCACGTACGAATGATGAGATCTGCTCCTGGTTTCTATCATTTTTGGGATACAAATGAGTTGTTACCGCCTTCTCTTTCTGTTAACGTTGCAGAGCCAGTAGTTACAGGGGCAGGATTTAGGTTCTCAGCGGGTGGGAAGTGCTGGACATGGCAAAAGGCAGGTTATCTTCCCTCGGCTCTGCGCCAGGCTGGGAAACGGCTCCCTAAACATTCCTGTCCGAGATTCTGTGCTCAGCACCGGCACAACAACTGGTAAAATCGGACCTCTATTGCTTACAGACATTAATACACAATAAACAATCATCTCACCTTCATGCTGTGAACCTGTATGCATCCTATTGAAAAAAAGGTTGGAATAATAACAGTAGCAAACTGCACCATTAACTTTGCGGTGGCAAAACCCGCAATTTAAGAATTGTCACAATTTGGGGAGTTTGACCCTGTCTTACACCGTTACGTGGCACACCTGGTTAGAGAACAGAATTAGGAGATGTTGTGCCAACGGAGCTGACTAAATGCCCTGCATTTCAATGACGTACATGGGATGTTATCAGACCTGGGAGCTGGACATCGTATTTTCCCCCTATTTTGTGTCAATCCTTCACATTGCTGAGCTGGCTGCCAAATAAACACACAGCAGTCATTTATAGCGACCTTGTCAATTTAAAAACAATTATCATTTTATTATCGAAAATATCAACGTGCCTGGAATTACACCAGCGGGAAGATGCTCTCCGACAAAACAATTTCTTCCCATATGGAAATAAGCACATTAGTCCATAGCACCTTTACACTGATTTAAAGTCTGCGTTACGCAGCCGTACTATCATAATGACAATATTCTCAACGCTGGGAAGGTCTGGGAGGGAATTAGATTCTAAATAAAGCGTTTTTCTTGATTTTGTAGTATAGCAAATATAATAGTGTTTCCAAATTCAAATAATATCCTTATGGCAGCTGAGACCAAACTTATGCGCTGAGATCAACGCACATGTTACTTGCTCACAGAACCCCAAAATGGCTTGTTTTAACACAACATTCATCATCCCAAAGGATCCAAGAGCCCCTTAATGAGTGCCTGCAGCGAAGCACAGCCGACTTTCGGACAGAACAGTTACCATTCAGCATCAGACACCAGTCCTTATTGCTAGGTTAACGTGCTTTAAGAGCCTATATGCTTTCTGCAAACCTTACAGAGCTACCGTTGCATCTCAGCATTATTTTAGGCATCGATCATTAATGCAGAAAAATGCTTCGCTCAAGTCTGGCTGACATGCATTTCCCATCTTCCTTGAAAACCTGGCTGTGTTAGGACTCATTTTACGTCCAAGTATTGTCATGAGATAGAGATAACTTCATTTTTTGCTTCTTTTCCTGTACTTGTCTTAAACCTTCCGCACTCTCCCCGTGATTTTTTGCTCCCAGTATTATATTTTACAGCGCTTAAAGACGAACTCTTACAGATGTGTCTGCAAGGAAACTGGCATCCAAGCTGTTAACTGCCTGCGCAGCGCTGCAGAACGCAGTTCATGCTCACAGGAGGTTTCCACTAACTTGTTTGGACAAACTGAGTAAATGTCAGTGGGAATTCTGACCCTGCGCGTTACATTAATCTTCATAACTACTCGTCCAGATGTGTACATGTTTCTAGGATGGAGATGGATTTTTTATTTTTTTTTTCAAGTTCACTTTTGCAGCCCATTGCTATTTGGAACCAGAAACAGAGGCTTCTGGCAGCCACAGCTACTTCTGCTTCTTGGCCTCTATGAGGAAAGGGAGGGCTCATCCACAGCGATGTCCACCAACACCTCCACGGAGGAGGATGAGGAGGGTCTGTACTGGGTTAAGACCAATTTCTGCACTGCCCAATGTTCTTCTCTGCACCTACACAGGCTTTGCTCTATAAATTCCACCGGCACTAGAATTAGACGTTTTTTTCTATCCTTCTGCCCTGCTCCCTACTCATCAATTCCTCCTCCCACCCTCTAATAGAAATACCTTAGAAATGGGGGGCAAAACTCTCAAAACTTTGAGGACCTGCAGTGATCCCGACAGTGCCCAGCGTGGACAGCTTCTCAACAGGTTTCACTCGGGTGCTTATTTTGATGATCAGTGTGAGAATGACAGAAGAATGGAGGAAACAGAATAATTTCCTGTACCGTAAAGCCAGGTGAAGGCATGTTGGACGGGGAACTGCTGGAGAAGGTAGAGGCCAAGAAGATGATGAAGGGACCGGAGCTCCTCTCTGCTGAGGAAAGGCTGAGGGACTTGGGTCTTTTTAGGCTGGAGAAGAGCAGACTGAGAGGGGACCTCATCGATGCTGAGCAATAGCTAAAGGGTGGGTGGCAAGAGGATGGGCCAGACTCTTCTCAGTGGTGCCCAGTGACAGGACAAGAGGGAACAGGCACAAACTTGAGCATAAGAAGTTCCATCTAAATATGAGGAGGAACTTCTTTGCTGTGAGGGTGGCAGAGCCCTGGAAGAGGCTGCCCAGAGAGGTGGTGGAGTCTCCATCTCTGGAGACATTTGAAACCCGCCTGGACATGTTCCTGTGGGACCTGCTCTGGGTGGACCTGCTCTGGCAGGGGGTTGGAGGAGATGATCTCCAGAGGTCAATTCCAACCCCTGCCAGTCTGGGATTCAGCTCCCCTACTGCAGAGGCCATGGTTGGTAACAAAGATATCCATGCCTTGTTTTTACAGTGCTCAGAGGGACGGAGGGAAGGGGCGATGCTCCTCTCAGTCCAGTGACAGCCTAATTGTACCAGGCTACACCTGCCACACAGTCCGGGGTTTCTAACAGATCTAATGCCATAGATGCCCCACAGAACCTGCCATAAGCCACACCACCTTCATCGCCCACCACGCACAAAGTTCCTTACTGCGTTACTGACATTTCCAGCTTATCAAGTCGCCTCCTAAACCATGAGGTGTGTTTGTGCTTTGCTGTGAATAATTGCTTTTCAAAAACAAGCTCTGTGTGCTTCTGCTCTCATCTGCCTGGCACAGGTTTGAGGATGAGTTTAACGGCAAACCCTAGTGCCTTCCACACCTCCTGGATCAATTAAAAGAGCACACAGACATTGGGGACTGTTTTAATTTCATCGCAAAAATACACTGACCTTCTTTTATTGCTGGCTTGGTGGGGTTTTTTTGATCTCAAAGTGCCCCTACCAGCAAGTTCCTAAGACAAATTAAAGGTACTGACTTGAAACAACGTGCTAGATTATCTGGAATGAATCACCTTGAATTTGAACACGTGTCCTTCAAAGGAATGGCACGTGCTCAGTTTGCCATTGCAGAGATTTTTTTTAGCACAGTCATTGGTTTAACCAGCAGAAAATGCACTGCTCTTCCTCATCTCCTGCAGAAGATGAGAGTAATTAGTGGTTTCTAGGAAGATTTTGTACAGCTTTTTTTTGCCAGCTGTTTTGAACAATGTTGTTCCTAAGCCAACAGCCTTTGTAAGAGATTTAGAATTTGCAGGTTAGTGGGCTTCAACCACACCTGTCAAATGCTCAGCATTAAAAAACCTTAGCCTTTTTGACTTCTACCACAAACACATCTTCTTCTATTCTTCTGACTCATGAGATCATCAATTTGTGATTTTTGATTATTAAAGGACAACTGATTTAAGGACAGTTTTCCAGAAACTGGGCTCAGAACGGGAATAAATCACTAGATCATCCAACGCCTCTAATGATACAGGACTTTTTCTTACAGTTTTCTAAGGTCAGCTCTTCACAGGGTTTTAAACTGCACAACTGGCATCTTGACCAGCTTCTTCTCCCCCTGCTCTAGTCTGAAGGTCCTCAAATACCCCTCCCTCCCATAGCAGCCTCTGGTCCAAAAAGAGGTGGGGTAAAGCCTCCTTGAGAGACGCAACACAAAGGAACTGGGAGGAAAAAGAGCTTCTCAATACCGTGCTGACAGATGGAGAAGGTGATACTCCGAAATACAGTATCCTTCATTACATTAACTGATTTTTTTATATATGCAAATCAGTTATGAATTATGATTACTAGATTCTTTGAAATTACTTGTACGTGTTAGAGTCGTTGCTTTGTTCCTTATTCGTGGTACATAGTGATCATTTGTTTTCAAAAAGTATTTGCTGTGAGAACATCTGATGCACAAGATGAAATAGCCCAGTCTATGCAATATTCTTATATTTTGATGGCTGTATTGTAATAGGCAATTAACGTGAGAGCTGTAGAGCTCTACTGTTAGCTTTTCCCTTCACTACTCTGTCATGCCTTGCCTCCGTTCAATGGGAATCTTGTAAACGCTGATAAATGTGATGGACTTGCAGATGGATTCACAGGCCAAGAGAAGGTCTGGCTGTTTGGTTTTTGCCAACAGCTGTCATGCAAAGTATTTGCATGCAAATCAATAAAAGGAAAAAATAAAAATCACTGTATTTGAGCTCCTTTTGCCAGACTAATCAAAAAACCGACAGCTATATCTATTTACCAGCCCAGTATTTCCCATGAAGTCATGGATCTGCTTCTGCCCTCTGCTCTGGAGAGGGATTCAGGGATGTCCCTGTCCTTGTGCCAGTGCCAGCACTGAGGGGAACCTCTGCTGGGTCATTTCAAGGTGGCAATGCAGGGAAAAAAAAAAAAAAAATGCATATTTCTGTTGGATTAGTTTTCCACCAGCTAAATGTGACAAAACTGCTCAGCTCAGGTTCTGACCAGTGAATCCATCAATGACAGCTCTGGTCCCTCTTCCTTTTTCCAGAGCTGGCCAGACATGAGAAGAGATAACCGGAAAAAATGTAGATAAGGATGTACTTGAGAAGCCTCAATGAAAGAAATGGAAATTAGCCAACCTGACAGAATCAATAAAGACTCTTTAATGGGTGAAGATTAATGGGCTATGAGAAGAGCTGGATACACAGCCATTAATCTTTCCTGGGACCCTGCATAAGTAATGAACGTTGTAACTTCCCTTCATTAGCAAACCCATACTGCAACCCAAGGCTCAGCCTAGCTTCTCGGTGCCTCAGCTTTTGTTTGCCGCTGCAGGGATGCATAACTGGAGCATCCAAGAGCATACTGGTGCTCCAGATTTTCTCCAGACACCTATCTGCAAACCCCTTGCTCTTTTAACTCCTTGTTCTCCCATCAAAAAACCAAGTGAATTCCACTCCACACACCCCAGACTGCACATCTGGTTTTGTTACTGTATTGACCGCCGTGTCTTCGTATAAGCTCACAGCAAAGCCAGGAATTCAACGAAAACATTTCCCTTCCAGGTTTTTAATCCCTGGGGACCTAACCCTTCGTTCTCGAAAGGGCTATGACCTCCTTCCACAAGCACGAGTCGGTAAAGGACTGTGAGCAGGTCATACTTTGGATAGGCATAATGGGATGCAGAAGGTAAGGTGCAAGGTTAGATTCTGCAGCACGCTTTGAATGTTCCTCTTCCCGTGCTGCACTAGGTTGAGGAACACTTTTTTCTTCCATCTAACGTCAACGGAAGATGCCCGTTGGCACTAAAAGATGCCCGTTGACACAAAGAGACACCAGACCTGCTGCAAAGCACCTGTTCTCAGGAAGCACCTTGCTCCCCATTCTCCCCAACCTCGCTCCACGGCACCCCGAGGAATGTGGGCTCGGCACGACGGCACCCACAGTGGTGGGCGGTGAGGTCCACTGGGACCATCCACACCCATGGGCCTCACAATTGAGGTGAGTGTAGGGATAAACCTCCAATTGCTGCAAGCACTACATCCAAGTGAAAATAAACCCTGTGCTCGGGTCCCAAGCTATCAATAGAGAGGAAGACATGCTGACACAGGAATAACTTCCTCTCTCAGGTTGGCATATTTGATCTCTTCTGCACTAATAATTGGTGAGAGCTATGGGAAGTCCTAATGCATAACCCGGCACAGCACAGCACAACCCTAAGGAGGGGAGGAGATCCAAACTCCATCCCCCAGGCATAATCCCAAAAGGCTCCAAATTCTCTTGGCACCCTTCTCTTGGCAACTTCTCACCCTTGCCCTCCAGGTTAGTAATTTACTTCTGACCTTCAGGAGCAGAATACTGTTTCTCTCCCGTGTCCACCTCATCAACAGAGGTTCTTTGGCCATGCCACCTTCACCCTACGACGTGCCTACCCGCTCAAGGGAAGGGCAGCTTCCCTCTGTACATCAAGACATTCATACACAGGTCTCCAATACTCATAGATTCATAGAACAGTTTGGATTGGAAGGGACCTTAAAGATCATCTCATCCCATCCCCTGCCCTAGGCAGGGACACCTCCCACCACACCAGGTTGCTCCAAGCCCCCTCCAACCTGCCCTTGAACCCCTCCAGGGATGGGGCAGCCACAGCTTCTCTGGGCAACCTGGGCCAGGCTCTCACCACCCTCACACCAAAGAACTTCTTCCCCAGATCTTATCTCAATCCCCCCTCTTTGGTTTAAAACCCTTCCCCCTCCTCCTAGGGCTCCCCTCCCTCATCCAGAGTCCCTCCCCATCTCTCCTGGAGCCCCTTGAGGGACTGGAAGGGGCTCCAAGGTCTCCCCGGAGCCTTCTCTTCTCCAGGCTGAACCCCCCCAACTCTTTCAGCCCCCCCTCCCAGCAGAGGGGCTCCAGCCCTCCCAGCATCTCCGTGGCCTCCTCTGGCCCCATTCCAACAGCTCCATGTCCTTCTGATGTTGGTGGCCCCAGAGCTGGACACAGTGCTCCAGGTGGGGTCTCCCCAGAGCAGAGGGGCAGAATCCCCCCTGCCCTCACCCTGCTGGCCATGGGGGGATGCAGCCCAGGATGCGGGAGGCTTTCTGTGCTGCCAGCGCATGTTGCCGGTTCATGTTGAGCTTCTCGTCCACCAACACCCCCAAGTCCTTCTCCTCAGGGCTGCTCTCCATCCCCTCTCCATCATGATTTATACTTCCACAGCGCTGCAATTGCCTACCGAGTATGATAAAGCATAAAAAGGGCTGGATCGCCGCTCCCAGATACACTCAGAAAAAAAGAAAGGAGAACACACAATAATAATTCCAGATTCTGCTTTTGCGACCCAGCGAGGGAGAGGCGCACGCCGCACATCCTCACCAACAAACAGAGAGGACCTGAGTATTATTTTTGCCAAGACCGTATCTCTGCATACATTCAAAGGTTGAAACGGATCTTGTAAGTACTTAGCACTGAATGATATCATCCGTAACACTATATGAGAGGCTTTAAAGGCAGATTCGCAGAGAAAATAATAAATCATCTGCCGAAATGGCCGGCAGCCAAAGTGACGTTACTCCAATACCATCTCCGCTGTGGCTCTTGCAGCTGAATGGGGGCATTCCCCAGAGGTGTGTTTGTGTTTGGGAAGAGATGCTGCGGCAGCGATACCCTAATCAGGGCCGGGCCCCCCGCCAGCGCCTGGCACCCGGCCCGGGGAGAGCGCATCCCTCCGGGGACAGCGGAGAGAAGCTGGAGCTTCGCCAGGCGGCTCCAGGCGGGAGGGATAAATAGCACTGAACTGGAATTACTCTGTCTCGAAGAGCTCATCGGGGGCATGAGGTAGAAACCAAACTATGCATAAACTGGAAACCTCCCGGTTTAGTTCTACCGATGCTTTTGTTTAGTCCCTCCAGGTACATGGGCAGAAGTTAAGCGTAGCCCACCCCGCCAAGGGGTGCGCCCCCTGCCAAGGAGGATGGAGGAAGATGCTCTGTGATTTTATGCAAAGAAAAGGTCTGTGTGTCTGCAATATAATACGGTGGATCCCCCGCACCATATATATTTACTTTCACACAACCCCCAAATTACCATTTTGGGTTGAATGTCATTAAATGTGCCACAGCAAATAAAACTTTTCATGTCTGTGATTTGGGGAGAACAAATGGATACCGTTGCTTGGCTGAGCAGTAAAACCCTCTTCTTTTCCAAAAACAGTCATCCACAGAAGCCCACCATTTGTATGCAGCAGCACTCCTCCATTATTACAACATTATTTGGTTTAATTATCTCTTTACCTCTTTTTACTCCTTGTCTGCACCCCATTCTGCTGGTCTCCCGAAGAGACTCATCCTACCAATGTATTTGTTTCCCGACTTGGTACCTGTATCTAGAGAAACCTCTGCGCGCAGTATAATCCCTCCCCACTCAGAAATGTTAATCCCATAGATCCTCTAGCGTCTTTTAGGGATTTTTTTTCCACTTCTTCTACGGCCTAAGCTGCCTTCCCTGTACAGTTATAAACTTTCGTTGCCAGAACACCACTTAACCAAAAAAAAAACCCCAGTCATCTGCAGGGCCCTGTGTTTTCCAGATTTCCCAGGGACCGGCTTGGCTAGGCGAAGGTCAGATGTGGTCCCCAAGGTTTTATTCCACAAAGTTCTTCATGCGCTGAAGTCAGGCTTCAGCGCACAGACATTTATGCATGAGTTGATCCGCCTGAAGTCAGACCCCGGTGCAGAAACCTCACGTGCTGAGTCGGTTTGCCGTGGGGAAGCTGCCAGGCTGAGCGTTATTATGTGAACCAGCCCTTAGTTTCGAAATCTCTGAGGTCAGAAGACCCCCAACACTAATTGCAGTGTTTAACCTAGTTAAAAATTATCCAGCTGAGCATTTCTAACTTGGTCAGCAGCTACAACAACAGAAACCCCCTGGTTCTGCTGAAAATTGTCTCGATTATTGAGAACACAAAATGCAAAACAACCTTTGATGCTCAAACCACTTCCACTAAACATTTTCCCATAATAGAAAATGCAATTTTCTTTTTGGTTGTTTTTTTCCCCTGTTAGTTTTCCTTGAAAAATCAGTCTATGTGCTAGGAAACCAAAAATTTTTGGACAACTCATTTGAATTTATTTAGAAATTGAAGAGAGCTGTGTGAGGAAGCTGCTCATTGGTTGCAAAGATACCCAGGTAACCAAAGATATCCAAAGGTACCCATCTTGGTACCTCAGCTCGATGCCTCTGAAACAGTGATGGGTAGTGCCTTCTTCTCCCTACCTGTCCAGTTCAATACTTAAGAGTGGGAATCAGTTCTCAGTCTCTTCCCACCACAGAGCTTTCAACCCAGCTCGGCCTGTAGATGCTATTGCACTAAGTAGAAAGTTAATAAAGGACCGTTTTCAGTATTAAAAGCATTGCCAAATGGCAGTACCTACTACTTTTCTCACCAAGAAAAAAGTATCATTAACAGCAGAGCATGAAGAACACTTTGCTGAAAGCGCAACTAAGGATGCCTTTGACCACAGCTCTCCATTTATTTCCGATGTCGTGCTTCTCTGCTTTGAGCACAGGCAGCACCCAGGTGCACCTAGCAATAACCTATCCCACCGGTCATGGGAAATGACTCTTTGGAGGACACCAAGATATTCTGGCAGCTTTCGGGTACAAAACGAGCTTTTCCATGGGGAAAAATCCCAAACCAAACCAACCAAAGGAAAAAAACAAACCCTCAAAACAGGATAGATTTGGCGACTAAATTTCTGTTTTCCAGGGACGTGCTCTTCAGATAAACTTCTGAATGCAAAATACCTGTAAGAGATCACACAGAGGAGATATATGTGCACAATTTCAATAAGGAACCCACACCAACGAGAAATGTAAAGGAGCGCTACGTTATGGATGTAAAGCAGGGAAATGTTACATTGCCATGGAGAATTGATAACTCTCCAAGAAAATACAGGATTTCCCTTGCCATGGGCTGGCCTGAGTATTGTATGGATGGAAATGGGCATTCTGCCTTCTATGGTTGGGCTAGATGATCTTAAAGGTCCCTTCCAACCTAAGCGATTCTGTGATTCTAGAAGGGCTAGGCATATAAAATCCCATTGCTGAGGACACAAAAACTCATCAATAATGAATTCTGCGAGTTGCAGCTGCACCAGCACCTTAGAAGAAAAGTCTAAGGCATCTGAAATAACGGTCACAGAACGACTTGGAAGCTCCCTGCTGCCCAGGTCGCTCTGGCCAGGCTCTGACATGATGATGGTTAAGCACACTAGCAACCACACCAATTAAATGAAAAAATCTACTGCTAAATTTTCTTGTGCACAAGTATTGTCTTAACCGTAAAGATTTTTTGCTTTGTTTTCGTTGTGGCAACTGCTCATCCTCTGCCTTCCTGTCTCAGAGACCTCTGGGTCTTCTCACTTCACACCAGAAGTTTTCAAGGGCTCTTCCAACACCCTCTCCCCAGAGGTTTTACAGCACCTGCATCCATCCTTTCCCAAAAATACCTCCCACTTAACACAAGATGGCATCGCTGACCATCTAAGGGACTGAAGGTGAGGCCAGGTAGACTGGATAGGTTTGAAATCTGTTTTTTCCACTCAGTTCATGACTGTTGAACAACCTCCTCTTGGTGCTTCTCCTCCGTGTTGCTACAGACACAGACTGTTTTCCTGCTTAGTCTTTCAACAGGTAAAAACAAGCAAAAATCTTCCCAACACCTAATTAAGCCTGGCAGCACCCTGGTTAACACAAGTGAAAGAAGGAGTCCCAGAATCCTGGAATAGATTGGGTTGGAAGAGTCATGAGAGATTAATAAATATTCTTTAACATAGCAATGCACCTCTATAAGTACGAAAAGCTTGCAAGTTTTGCCTCAGGAAGAGGTGAATAATGCTCCATCAACCTCAGAACTTAAATTCAAATCTCTGTTAAGACTGTGAGTGAGATGCCAGGTTGGGTTGGACATTGAGTGCCCACTGACCTGAGGGCAACGAGGCCCTCTCTCATCCAGCACACACAACTCCTCTGACGGGACCATGCTTCAGCCATTACCAATCTGGACCCGATTACTAAAGCAAGGAAAAAATAAAAAGGTTGAGTTGATATTAGTGTTTCTCTTGAGTCCCTGGGAAGCCGAAAAGACTGGGGGAAGGGTGAATTCCTTCCCTATACAGCAGAGAATTACATCCCTTCTCTGGAATGTTTAAGCTAATTTGGAGAATTTAGCAGATATTAATGTTCTTGCTGCAGAGACCTACACACCAGTCTACAGCTTGAGATGAATTACTTGTGAATCTTGTTCTATTTCCATAGTTCTCTCTTGAAACAAAGCAAGTTTTATAGCACTTTATACCTTTTTTCCTTTAGAGTAGATTCCCCAAATCGTTGCCCTTCCATGAAGTTCATGGCATTCCTTCAGCTGTTTTATACCTAGACAGGACTGAAATCTATAGTTCCTGCTCAAGGAGATATTCTCATGGTTTCTTGTTTCTTGAGGATACGGACAGAACTTGCTCTGTATGTATTTGCCAGGCTCACGTTTTCCATCACCATTCCCTCCCCTCAATGCTTCAAAATATTCCTGCATAGTTACCAGCCCCACAGGCCAAACCTCTGTGGTTCTCCCTTAATGTCCCCAGTGACAACTAAACAATCGATTGGCTTTAACGGGTATAAAATGTCACCGTCAACCGCAGAGTAAGCCCTTGGATGTCAGGGTAGGTACATCAGGTATTGTCCAGCTTTCCTGTTACTTCAGTGCTACTGAAAAAAAATGTTCAGGAAGCCCCATCCAGGGCCGTACAGGGGGTACAGCTCAGGTCTCAACCTGGGTCTTTGTGGGAAGGTCCCTCCTTCTACATTCACGTCTGGAGCCCTCAGTAAAAAAAGCTTATGTACACGATAATCTGCCTATATCTAAAATACACACACTTGTTCATGTATTTTAGATATAACCAGACTTTTGTGTACGTAACTGCAACCAACCATGTAAAGTCTTGGGTGCTGCCATTGGCGATGGAGGCTCAGCAGTCCTCAAAGGCTCACACCGATAACTCAACATCCACACATAACATCAGTTCTTTACACGGCCAAAAATTCACTCAAAATCATACAAATAGCTCTGCCACACAAAATCAATGCTCTGTTTTGCTAATAATCTTTCCCTGACAGCATCGATATTCCCTGCTTTATAGGATGGAGTAAATATTCCCAAGCTGGCACTAGGGCTACACAGCACAGCCCCGTGAACCACGGTATTTTGGGCATCTTTCTGTACTGCAGGTGCTTTGATTCTGTGTAACTGAAGTAATACAGAAATCCTACCCTACTGATGCCTTAACTCAAGAGGTTGGAATGTTTCCAGGAGGACCATGCAAGGTCTTGGCAGAGAGCCCTTGGACGGTGCCCAGGTTGCCCTCTCTCCCTGCTCACACCTTCAGGGCTGTGCCTTGGGTTCTTCAAGGTCAATCCCAACTCCATGACAGTCAACAGAAGAGCATTATGGCTTTAAGGCTAGAGCTGAACATGGACAAAGAAAGACACATTATAGCAGAGCTACAACCAAGCCTGTGTTGGTCTAGACAGGCTCCAACTCTCAACCCCAAGTGTTCTCCAACATGGGCTGGAGACCCAACCATCCAAGCAGCTGTGGTGACCCAGGGATCCTGCTCCAGCAGGACAGACCAGGGCTACCAGTCAGTTCTCCAAAGCCTGTGGCATCACCCGCACTGGGCTGACAACAGGAAACCAAAATTCTGCCTTTGCTTTCTGAACTCACCTACCCTGCCCTTTCATGGGAGACGCTGCAGCTCCCTGGGGACCGTGCAGCTCTTCTGCCACTGAGGAGGACACAGAAAACATGGGGCTGCGGTTACAACCCACCAAACCTCACTGTGCAGGATGAAGCATTAGTCAGCACGCTTGTTTTTAGTGCCTGATCTTCCTTCCCTTAAGAGAAATAATCCCATTATGTAAACATTCTCATTTTCCCCAATAAACCCCCCCCTCACTGAATATTTCTGCAGTCATTCTCGGCATTTCTTATACTTCCCAATTCTCTCTATATGAATCTCTTCCACTCCCGCCTTCCTCCTATTTCTGTATGTTTTCAGTGACTGATGAACTGGTTTACAAGCTGATGTATCTCTTTTTCTACACTTGTTTTGCTTTTCCATGTATTTACATACTTTACCTCGCTTCACTCTGCAACTTCAGTCCTGGTATTTTTACATTTTTAGATTCAGGCTGAGAGAGAAGCCCACCTTTTGTACTGGGGCTAAAATTAGTGATTGTAGCTCCTTTTCTTTGGTGCAAACACACTAGCATCAAAACTAATCTTTGTAAACTTCAAAATAAAACTTATTTTGCTCTCAGTAGCAATATATATATGAATATATAAAAACTAATTAGATTTATAATTCTGAATAAAAAGTTGTTTATAGGATGCAAAACTTAATCCAGTATCAACTGATTTATTTCTTTTTCTATAATATGTAACAGAGTCTTGGTATTTAGGTAGTCTCACAGTAGGGAAACCTACAGTCCTAATTTCCAGTATTTCTCATAGCCTGGTGCTAAAGAACGTGAAGCAATCACAGGTCCAGAAAACCAAAGTATCCTCCAGGACGTGTGAACCAGAGTACACAATATCAGACAGTATGTAGCTATATCCCTAAAAATACCGACTGCCTTCCATCAGCAGCCAATCTGATCCATACTTTCCAAATAAATATGAGTAGTCAGAAAATAATCAGAATTATAATCATTGCTTCCACTAACAAACTGCTGGAGCAACTCCCTCCCTGGTACAGAAGATGCTCCATCACTTGCTGACCTCCACTAGGCTTCTCCGTCTTTCTCAAAGGGATGCTCCCAACTTTTCAGAGGATGTTTTGAACTGTGTAAAATTTATTAACCCAGGTTCTCCAGTCGTTGCCTTATACATAACGTTTAAGCGTGTGATACACAACCTGCCCATGCATCCTAAGAGCTCTTCAATATGATCTACATGGATGAAAATGAAGATACAAATACTTGTATGACAATGAAAAGTAAGGGTATAAGTTGCCTGATCTCAAATATGACCAAGATCCTGAATGAATTACAGTAAAATTAGCAATTTTCTAAACTATTGTATATCACATTAGTCTGGGGCCATACCTGAGATTTAACATAGTTTGAGAATTTCAGTGCCATCTTATTTCTATGAGAATAAATTGGGAACTAATTTATTAAAGTCAAAACTTTTACACCGGTGGAGGGGAAGTCTTGTGGGAGAACATGCTCAGAGTATAAAGGTTCATGGTGAAAACACTAGTAAAAAAAACTCTGAAAGAGGTTTTGGCCTCAAAATCAGGCTTAATCTCTTTTTTAATTAGCATTTTGAGGATGCTTTCCCCAGGACAGGAACCCCAAAGCGAGTCAAAAGTTTTTTTTCCTAGTAAAAGAAATTCAGGTGTAAACCCTCCCCCCCCCGCTAGAGCAAATTTACCCAGAATTCAACCTCTTTGATGCCATTTGGTTCAACTTTTCTACTTGCAGCAATAACTCCTCGTTCACAGGCTCCGGTAGGAATGACCTGTTCCTTGGCAGGGTGAGCTGTTATGTTTCCATCACGATACATAAGCTCCCCTTCAAGAGGGCGAGCGGGCAAAGGGCCAAGAGCAGAATACCTCTGCTTCGCAGGCAGTTCGGAGCCAAGATATTATTTTTACTTTCCAAAAGCATGAGTGGTCAAAAAGCACTGCTTGGAAATTGAAACCATCCTCCACGCACCTCTGCTTCTCTCAAATTAAGCTTGAAAAGCGTTGTGGATTACATGACTCATGCAGCGCGGGGACCGCGTTTTCCCAATCAATAACGCTCTCAGTTTATATTTCTCATTTGCACCTCGGTGTTTCTCCCCCCCCTCTCCCAACTCTCTTTATCGCTGAAGGGAAGAGAGGAGCCTACGGATCCCTGGGAAGAGCCCTAATCCGTGTCGGCGAGGAGCTCACCGGACAGTACATCTTCATCGCTTTGGGACATCTGGTCGTTATCCGTCTTCTCTCCTGAAGGGTCCTGTGCAACCAGGCTGGAAACTGTGAGGCAGTTCTTTGGGGTTTGTTAAACAGCCACAGTATATCTTCCCTTGCAGCACACCGTGCCACACTTTGATTTGCCTGACAGTTATATAGCTATCTGGGGCTTGCTTTAATCTCAGTAGCAGGCTAAAGTATTTTTCAAGCTGTAGCGTTTCTGTTTTATGAGTGTCCAAATGCTGCAACGTTCTGCTGGTATTACTATAAAAATCCAGGGGAAAAAAAACTTAAGCTGAATTAATTCCGGGCAGATTGTGATGCTCCGTGGGTTAACTCGACTCCTCCTGCTGACTGGATCAAATGTGGCCCCTTCTGCCTCCAGACACTGGGTGAGAGCCCCAGCTTCAAGTCGAATCATAGAATGGTTTGGGTTGGATGGGACCTTAAAGATCACCTAGTTCCAACCCCCTGCCCTGGGCAGGGCCACCTCCCATGGGTGGGTGTCCCATGTACAGGGGGTGAGCTCTGCCAGGGGCAGGAATTGTACCTGGGGGGGGACACATCTCACGTTGTTTTTGAAACTCTCCAGTTTTATAATTTACAGGGTGTTCACTGCGCTCAGGAAAGACACCAGTTGAACCAGCTCTGCTGGCTGCTGCAACCCCACAGCGACTGGGGCTGGTTGGAAATAAGAACATCAGTAAAACCTACACCAGTGGCTATAATGTCCCGACCCACCTACCCTAGTGTGCTAACCTACACACAGAACCTGAACGGAAGTTAATTAAAACTACAGTTCTAATCACAAAATAATATGAGGTTGGAAGGGACCTCTGGAGATCATCTCCTCCAACTCCCTGCCAGAGCAGGTCCACCCAGAGCAGGTCCCACAGGAACGGGTCCAGGTGGGGTTTGAATGTCTCCAGAGAAGGAGACTCCACCACCTCCCTAGGCAGCCTCTGCCAGGGCTCTGCCACCATCACAGCAAAGAAGTTCCTCCTCACGTTGAGGTGGAACTTCCTGTGTTCAAATTTGTGCCCATTTCCTCTTGTCCTGTCCCTGGGCACCACCGAAAAAAGACTGGCCCCGTCCTCCTGACACCCACCCTTGAAGTATTTAGAGACTTTGATCAGATCCCCCCTCAGCCTTCTCTTCTCCAGACTCAGAAGACCCAAGTCCCTCAGCCTTTCCTCCCAAGAGAGATGCTCCAGGCCCCTCAGCATCTTTGTAGCCCTCTGCTGTCCCCTCTCCAGCAGTTCCCTGTCCTTCTGGAACTGGGGAGCCCAGAACTGGACCCAGGGCTCCAGATGGGGCCTCCCCAGGGCAGAGCAGAGGGGCAGGATGACCTCCCTCCACCTGCTGCTCACACTCTTCCTGATGCCCCCCAGGATGCCCTTGGCCTTCTTGGCCACAAGGGCCCATTGCTGCCTCATGGCCATCTTGTTGTCCACCAGGACTCCCAGGTCTTTCTCCTCAGAGCTGCTCTCCAGCAGGTCAGCCCCAACCTGTCCTGGTGCAGCACCCGGCACTTGCCCTGGTTGAAGTTCATCAGGTTCCTCTCTGCCCAACTCTCTAGCCTGTCCAGGTCTCGCTGTAACGATAAGATCTGTGCAGGAGGGGAGTTGGGAATGCCTCCCCAGGTGCTGTAGGCTTTGGCAGCCTCTCCTCCCCTCTTAACTCTCTTACCACATCCACTAGCACGCCTCTGAGACCATAGACCTTATAATCCAATCTACAAACGAGCATTTTCTTTTTATTTCTGCAGAGCGTCTTGTGTAATTCTCGTGTGCTGTGTGTACCACTTCCCTTTGTTTGCCCTAAAAACCAGAATAAAAATCATGACCGATCATTGACTGATACCTGTCGGTACATCCCATCCCAGCAGATATTCTCAAGGAAACTAAGGTAGAACAGGCCAGAAATTTCACAGAGTAAGACGTGGCTGTTTTTAGACATTCCCAGAGCTGTTTGTGAAGCTGCACAGACAGTATTACTACAGCCAAGCTAAGGCCATAGATTAGACAACCTTTCCCTCCAAAAAATAAGGGGATTGGCATGTAAGAGCTGAAGACAGAACTGAACATCCAAAAAGGACCAAAAGGCTGATTTTACACCAGGTACATAGTACATTAGTTCAGCTTTTTTCTAACTTCCTGCATAAAAATCTCAATAAATTACATTTCTGGCATACCTCGATCCCCCGAGTTTTAAAAGATTATATTGTATTTGGAAGTAGCTTTTCATATCTGGGGAGCCCGACTACCGTTCATACTGTGCACTGCAAAAGCGCAGATTAAGACACAGGTACCTGCACTGAAGCATTTATATTATAAAGAGAGAAAATACAGTTCTGACTGTACTTACCGACACAGGTAGAAATGAAGTGATAAAGCACATTTCCCAACTACATGGACATCGTGAGCTCGGACAACACATTCACCTTTTTCTAGCACAACCACCTCAAGCTCTAATTTAGAAAGCAGTGGGAAAAGACTATAAAAAATTGATAGTAGCTGCTGGCAAAGCAGCAAAATTGTTTTAAGACTGAATTGGAAGTGAATTACACCAGTTGACTCAGAAGCAGCAAAATGTTGTATATCGCTCCCTATTTTATGAATGGCAAAGAATGAGAATCAGCAGTGCATAGGAAGAAATCAGGAGGAACAAACAAGGATAACACGAAGCAGGTAAGAAAGGGGAATATTCTCTCCTGATTATCACACCTGGATTAAAAAGGTACTCTGGTACAGAAGTCACACATTGAATCCATACTCACTACCAACTTCACTTCTTACAATTTTCTGTCTTTCCAAGATGCCATATACAAACTTGTATAACGAAGTCCTGGAGTAGACAAATTCTCCCAGTCCATCATTAGCCCTCAGAGATGGGCAGTTCCCCAATGACAAAACACCTTGGGCCCCCTGGAACCACAAGGCTTGTCTCCATTCAGTCAACAACTTCGTGAGAAGTTTTGTAGCTTTTAGATGTTCTTTTCAATTGTTCTTCTGATTAAACTGACTTTTCTTACGCAAACGTCACGCTGTGATACAATAGCTGGGATAAGAGCTAACGACACATGACGGCTTTGGCAGGACGGATGAATATTTGAAGGAGAAAAACCATGAACTGTAATAAACTCTTACCAGAGCTGCCATTCATTCGGTGTCAAACACTGAACTTTGCTGCATTTGATACTGATTTTTGTGGCTTTGAAAAATGGTAACAAAGCTCATGACTGAGCAAAATATGAAAAATGGAAATGGCCATGCATGAAAATAAGAACTTGTTCTTGTTTCCAGCAAGATGCTAAACCAACGAGGATGGTCTTTAGATGTAGTAGCATTATAAGTCGATGATCTTCCTAAACATGGTTTCCCATATTCCATTATATTATTTTTTTCCTGATCCAAGTAGAGAGTCCTTACGAAGGGGGTAATTATCCACCTCCCGTTACCAGCCCACAGCTCCCTGCCCACCCTCAGTCCTCCTTCGCAACAACTCCCTGCAAGAGACTTCAAACCTTAAAGGAGAACCAATTCCCACCAGCGTTTGGGCTGCCCTGCTTTTGGTAGGGAGCCAAACACAAGCTCCGTTAGAAAAGCTCCTTTTTTCACAATATTTTTGATAGTATTCCCTCTAACTCTGAATCAGAACATATTAAAATGCACAGCAACTTCTAACCAATACTGGAGACCAAAAAGACAGGAAAAAAATCACCTGTGAGGCAGAGTGAAGAATTCAGGGAAGGTGACGCTGGTGGTGACACAGATCCCAGGGACAGCCCTGGATTCAGAGGACAAGGCCTCCTAACCTTTGCTTCTCTAAAAACCTCAGAGGTTGGTTTTTTCAGCTTTCCCATTTCCTGCTCTAATACAAATACTGCCACAAAGCAAATTCCAACCCCGGCTCTGAAATCTACGATTGTTTTGAACAACATTGCAACTTTTATTTTTAGCAAATAACCCAACACACTTAATGCCCTGTGATGTCAACAATGGCGAAACAAGACATGCTCTTTTACATTTTAGCATCACATCTTCCCCATCAGCATTTCCTGGCAGTTTCTACCTACTTCATATTTTACCCCCCCGCCAAGAGTGGTAGAAAAGTTCAAAACAGAACAAAACAAACACATTATAAAAGCATATAGTGACAGTGTTGAGCATTTCAAAAAAAGCCCCTTCGATGTCTACATCACATCATTAAACGATTTTTTTATTGATCACAAGTGTCTGGTTGGAAAATATACGCTTTCAGGGCACAAGACCATCACACCTCCTGAACACTTGGGCAATTCCACAAGTTTTAGTGAACTCTCATCTTCTCCAAGAGCTAAAAGCTTATTTTTATTTAAAACAAAAAATGGTGGACAATTAATTTTCAAGGCTAACTCTTGTACTTAAGATTCTCCATCACGCATGGCCATACCTTCCTTTCAGGGCATTATATGGAATTATGAAGATACTCTGCTTGCTCAGGGTTCACTAGCGTAAGGTGCTGGTTGGAAAAGAGAGCAGCCTGCTTAGAAAACAGCAAACCACAGTTTGCTTTGCTCTAAATTACCAATGAATCTATGAAGATGAAGCCAGTCACTCATGTAAGAGGAAAGTCCTCATTCCCATCTCCCACTTTTCCTGCTGCTCAGCCCCAGAGCTGCCAGAGATGTTCCCTTTGGGAATATCTCGGGGGCTGTCGAGACCCCTGCCCGCTCACGGCTCTTCTGCCCCTCCACGCTTACGTGAGAGGCAGGAAGTATATGTTGATACACATGCTATACGTTTACTCTTTATGTAGACACACCTGCGAATGTATTTTGTATATTTAAGACGCACTTAACAGAAAGAGGAGCATGTTACGTGGAGAAGGAAGCAAAAGCTGCAGCGGATGAGACACGGTGCCTGCTCCAGGCGTGGTCTCCACCAGGCTCTGCAGCTGCAGGAGAGCACAAATACCCCTAAAAATCACTGCAGATACCCTGATGCAGAACCGAAGACAGAATGGAGGTCAATACCTCCTTCCCTCACCATATCAGCTTTGAGATGGCTTTGCAAACAGCATTTTCACCAGCTTTCACAGGTGCACAAACTGGTAGAACTGATGGTGGTGAAAGCACCAGTGCCCACCCATCCCACACGGATGCTCTGCCTCCCTGTACAACAGACAGCACTCCAAAGAGCTATGTGATCACCAGGCTGGTAATACACAAATTTATACAGGATTAAGAAATCACTGCCTTTGTGCACCGCTGTGTCACATCCTAAGGCTGCAGGCACTGCACCAAAAAATATACATGTAATATATCTTGACAAGTGGGTAACATCAACATCGCCAGAGCTGCTCCAGCTGGTCTCTCCCTCCCCACAAGGCAGGAGCAGGTGTACACACCAGTAAAATACAATTTATACCACAAAGTACAGATTCTGGACTAAGTTATTAGCTAATCACCTGCTGCCATCGTTTCAAACAGCACCGAAACTTTTTGTTTTTCCTGCCCCTTTCTTTGCAAAAAAATAAAATTATGGGACATAGAAATACGGACAAAAGCTTGTGCTTGATAAATATTGTAAAGAATATCTGTCCCTTCACCGTGGCAAAGCAAGTGCTATTGTGTAAAAACATATAGCTTGCCTTCTGAAATGCCATTTGTGCAAGCGCTTCTCATGCAAAGCTGAGTGCTCTGCAACAATCCTGAAGCCAGAAATGCATCCCCCGTACCCCACTCACTGCTACCGTTAGTGTGAATTATGGGAATTACTGCTAGTCCAGTTTTATTAAAGTAAGGGATCACAGCCTGGAGCTCTATATTGGAAATGGAGCAATAATCGGGTTATTTTCTATGCAAAAGGGCACTAAGGATGCACTTTAAAAAAATGATGCACTTAAGTCTGTGACAAAGCCACTGAAGTTACTTTGGTGCTCAGCTGTTCCTGCTCCAGGCACCATCACTGCTGGAAAACATCCAATATCCATCATGATTGATCAGGAGGTGATTCTACCCTTCTACTCGATGCTCATGAGACCCCACCTGGAGCACTGTGTCCAGCCCTGGAGTCCTCAGCACAGGAAGGATGTGGACCTGTTGGAACAGGCCCAGTGGAGGGCCATGAAGATGCCCAGAGGGATGGAGCACCTCCCCTATGAGGAGAGGCTGAGAGAGCTGGGGTTGTTCAGCCTGGAGAAGGCTCCAGGGAGACCTCATTGCAGCCTTCCAATATCTGAAGGGGCTACAGGAGAGCTGGGGAGGGACTCTTTGTCATGAAGTGCAGTGACAGGACAAGGGGTAACGGTTTTAAACTGAAAGAGTAAAGATTTACATGAGGTATTAGGAAGAACTTCTTTGGTGTGAGGGTGGTGAGAGCCTGGCCCAGGTTGCCCAGAGAAGCTGTGGCTGCCCCATCCCTGGAGGGGTTCAAGGGCAGGTTGGATGGGGCTTGGAGCAACCTGGTCTGGTGGGAGGTGTCCCTGCCTAGGGCAGGGGGTTGGAACTGGGTGATCTTTAAGGTCTCTTCCAACTCTAACCATTCTATGACTCTATGATCAACACTGCCCCTTACTTATTATGGAATTGTCTGGGTTGGACAGGACCTTTTAGATCATGGAGTCCAGCCATCAACCCCACGCTGACAAACCCACCACTGACCCGTGTCCCTCAGCACCACGTCTGCCCGGCTTTTAAATACCTCCAGGGATGAAGCAAGATTTGAGCTCGCTCCTCCCAAACTGAAAAGCAAGATACCCAGCATCGACAGGAGCCCACCCGACAGACTCTGGGTGCTCACAAGAGCCAGCAGCTGCTTTCAGAGACATGTCATCAGCCCTGCACGCTGCTACTAATGAAATAATCTCGGGTCAAACCAATATTTGTATAGAACAACTGTGTTTATCTCCATACTTAGAGATAATACACGCAAATATTTATCTTCCTTGAAGCCATTTTAAACAGATTAGTCCTACCAATTGAAGAGTTTTGCCGAAATATTAAACAGTCGCTTCCTGGAGTATCCTACAACTTCCAGTACAATTTGCCTCTATTTCGGGGTGAATAAATCACGGGGACGGCCCCGTTCCTCTCCGCAGCAGCACAGCCCCGGTTCCCATCTGCTTCACGACGGGCTTTTCAGCACATCTTGGATTGTTATTACCAGAGATGCCAAGTCCACAGACCTGCTTTGAATTTCAGTTTTCTCCGCTTTCAGCGTTACAAAGGTTTCCACTGGAATGTCCCTCGGATTCCCAGGCTTTGATGATGTTTCAATAGCCCAATGAAAGGCAGGTCCTCGCCACAACAAAAGGCAAAATATCGTGTTTGAATACATGGAATTCTCTGGCCCCGCAGAGCATGTGTCATTCGGGATTGTTTTTTCCACAGATTCAGATCTTTCTTGGATGGGTGACTGGTGGGGATCGGTAATAGCATCTGCTCTCATGCATGGGATCACTAGGCGAACCCAGCTAAAAACGACAGATTCGGTTACACAACGGAGGTATAAACTGAGTAAATTTAAAGCAGTAAACTCATGAGCTACTACAACTGTTTGCCACCATTACTCATCCACACCACGGAACACACATCACATTTTCCAAAAGCATTTCACTTCTTTTCTCCTGTGAGTGCTAGGTGTTTGTTAATGAAGATCTTGCAAACACACCTCTAGTACAAAATTAGAATTTGGAAAATATCTAAGAAATAAATATAGGTCTTTTTTCAAACTATGCAGAATTGTTCCATGAATGTAGGCAAACATGTTTTAATAGATTTTTTTACATATGTATATATGCTATATGTACATTGTAGGGATACACACGCATCCCTTCACAGGGCTTCTTTTAGCCTACCCATGTAGGCAAAAATGTTTCTGGTGACAAAAGGCACAGAGTGGGAAAAGTTTTCCCTAAAAGTATTACAATAAACAGGAACAGCCACATTCAACAAAATTATGTTGCCAAAGAAACGGTCATGTCATAATTTCCCTCCAGACTTCCTAAGGAAGTTCTACGACCTACAAAAATTCCCAGAGAGCTCCCTTTTTGGAGCGTGTCCATCCAAAACCTCCTCACGTGCTCCACAACAGCTCCTGCTGGGTGTTCTGCTCTCCCGTGAGCGGGTGTCCAACCAGGCTTTCCAAAGGTGGAAGCCCTTGGCACGGCTGGGCTGGCTGCCCATGATTTCCATCGAGAAACCTTAGCCAGATGGACCCTTCCTCAGCAGTTGGACTATCAGTCCCCTTGGGGAGGACGTGCTGGCCCAGGGTAAAAACCTCCTCGTGGCAAGGCTAAAAGAGGTCTTGCCAGAATGGAAATTAAGGATACGGATCTAAATGGAAAGCAGCACCAAAAAAGCCTGGTTCACCTCCTGTGATCACACTTGGTTTTTGGAGTAGAGTAACATGGCCAGAGATGTAACAACAAGCTGTGGTGTAGAGCAGAGCACGGGAAGAACTGATAGTTGGGTACTGCAACCATTTCAGAGCAGGGATTAGCATCTGCTCCTTCCACCAAGGCTGACTGAGAGCTTCTCATCCACTGTGTCCTCCACCTGAGGTCCACCACCCAGAGGAGAAATTACCCTTGGTAATTTCTTGGAGAAAGTACCCTTTGCTCTGCCAAGCAAAGGTGACCCTGCAGAACCTTGCTCACTATATTATAATTCTATACAACTTCCCCAGCAGGAAGACACACTTTGTCTGGAAAAAAACCCTTAAACTGAAGGCAGTTGTGTAGCACATCTGGGATCAAACAAGTCTCATGGCTTGGCTGGGGCATGCAGGGAGCAGGTAAAACCAGATCTTGCTGGACTCGATTTGCTAAAAGGGAGAAACATCCTCCTGGGCACTGACAAAAGGATGGATGCAGTGGCCAGGAAGGGGAGAGGAACGACATCCCTACAGGACGACTCATCCCCTATCTAACAAGTGATCTGGACCTGCACATCAAAAGCAGAAAAGAAACAGATAAAACTGTATTTGTAACTCCAGGAACACCTGAGAGATTTGGACTCCCCAACTGGATGTTTCATGTGCCACAAGTTGCATTATCCTGTTCTGTTGTACTTTCACCATGTACATTTTTTTTCCCTTTGTCTGGTCTCTATTTATTATTTTTTTAAAATCTCTTTTTGAGCTAACCAACCAAAAATTTGAGTGCAGTTGCCTCTGGAGTGTGCCTACTGTCAGAACCCAGCAGCCAGTTAGGACAACCAAATACAGGCTCTCCCTGCTTGTGTGCAGAGACCCTTTAGATGCCAGCACCTACCAGGCTTCTGTATCTCACTGGCACCACCACCCAGGTGACAGAGGCTCATCCTCAGTGCAGAGCAGAAGACTAACACCTCCCCAGAACACAATCCCAATAAATTCAGAGATGAGAAGGCTCCTGGGGACAGCTGAAGTGGTTGGTACCCAGCAGCCAACCTCTGGACTTGACTTAGCGCTAAGTATTCTTGTAGATGGTTCTGCTTGTCTTCCTGAGGCAAATATACCCATGATTTAGCTTGCTTTTTTTAATGAAAATATCCCTTTCAAAGCCACTTTGATATTGTCCTTCTTGCTCCTGAGAGACTGCTGTACGTGTAGGCAATTCAGGGCTTTGCAACACAGAAAACAGATGAGGCCTTTGGTTTTAAGACCCTGCAACACAATGCAGATTTTTTCAGCTATCCCAGCGCTGCTTTGTTGCAAGTCAACCCTAGTTGACCATCCCTCCATAAAGCAGTGTCAACAGACTCCCTGAACAAGCTAAACAGAGTCCCTGGGTATCAGCGTTTGATGGCCAGCAGTCGCTGCTAGAAGGCCCACAGGAAGGACAGTGGGCAGACCCGTGGCGCAGGAGTTCCTTCTCCTGGAACTGAGCAAGCTCAACAAGCACAAGTCCTTGGTCTACTTGGGGAGCCCCTAAAGGGTCCATTACAGGGCTGGGTCAGGCCAAAAACGTCTTGTTACGCCTCGGGATGGTTGAGCACCAAGGCATGAGGAGTGGTGGACACTAAACTACAGAGATGGACCAATATACAAGGACTGGAAAAAGAACGATCCACGGCTACAAGGGAAGAAGGAGGCTGGACTATTTACCAGTGTCAGATTTTATAAACATTGATGTACGTTTGATTGCTCAACCTGCTGTGTGTAGGGCTCATGTATTAAACACCAGCTTGCACATTCCACAAAGGCTTTGAGGGTTTTTTTTCACCCCCTTCTTTCTAGGCTGTCAGAAAGGATTTGGATGAGGTCAGTCTCTGAACACAGAACATTAAGTCTTAACTCAAGGAAGGACACGAATGCTACGTCTTCTACTGTAGAGCATGTTGGCATCATCAGTCTGATTTGTTTTATTACTAATAATTACCAGCTACAGCCGGGGCAACACGGTGGACCAGCTTTGTGATGCAGTCATTAGTCACAGCTCAAGAGACATCATGATAAAGTGAGATTCAGAGTCCCGTAAAGCAACGGACAGTTATCAAACAGTTGAAAAACCATAGACTAAGCACAAGCAGCGCCGTGGCTGCCAACGGAGCGGGGGGGGGGGGGGAGAAACCTCATGAAATCTGGAATGTGTTTCTACTTACTGTCCATCCTAGTAAAATAAAATGATCTCTCATTTGAGCATATGGTTCTGCTTAGACAAGAAACTGTATATATTGGTCTAAATCCAGAATAGCCTTTCTGACATATTACTCAGTATTAGAAAATCACTACAACCTGCATGCTCTGTAGCAATTCCTAATGCTAAGTGCAACAAATCTACAGTGATCCTCCTCCTCCCCCTCTCCTCCCCAGCTTTCTCTCCTGGACCCTTTTCTTTCTTCTTTTCTCAGTTTTATACCTTTTTCTATGAGGCCAGTTGCAAATATCTTTCCCCTTTCTTTTCTCCATGCTGCTTCCCTCTTGACACACATCTTTTGAAGAGGAGATTATGACTTTTCCCCATGAAAAGCCCATCAGCAGTATCCTAAGGTCCCTCATTTGTATGGTAACCTACTGATGGCAGAGAAGTTCAGCTTTCAAAGAGCAAACACCTCCTGGATAATCTGCATATATACATTGTAAGGCCTTTTAATGCATTTTAACAGATTGCCTAGCTTTTATCACGTGTAGTCAGAGGGACAGAGGAACCTCCAGACCTTTGGGGCTGCTCAGGTGGCAGCAGAGATGGAGTCCTGGCTCCCAAAAGAGGACAACCATGGCTGGAGAACACCCAGCTGAGGCTCATGTCAAGAGGTTCAGAGCTTGTTGCACAGAACATCTCCTGGGAGTTCCCATGAAGTGTCAAGATGCAGAAAAAGAAGTACATGAAATCTGAAAAAGGAGGAGGCTTTGAAGATCCTGGTCAATGAATGGAACCTCTCTGAAGAGGGGCTGGTTGGCATTTTTCTAACTGTATTTTCCAGTTGAGAATGTATTTCAGGCATGATCCAAACTTTCCACGGGAACATACAGATTTTCAGAAAATGGCATCGTGAAAGAAATATTGAACAGAAACATTTCAGGGAGATCAAAACATTTGAATGGGGAGAGCTCACTGTGTAAGAACGGATGGGGAATGGGTATGAAGACTTTGCCAGAAAACCACTCAGCCAACTGGGCCTGGGCTGGATCCAGATCTGTCAGAGATGGATTCATTACCGCTCGGCTCTTCTTCAGCTCAGGGAGCCGTGCAGCCATGGTGAGGACGGAGCAGTTCCAAGGCCCCCATGACGAAGATGAAAGGAGATCCCGGTCCCTCGGGGTCCCCGAGGTGTGTCCGTGCAGCACGACCGCTGCCTCGCTGGAGGGAGCTTGGGGACAACTGCAAATATTGTCACACAGAGCACAGCAGAAAGCTCTACAGCAACCAGCACAGCGGGAAAATCTCACCTGCAGCAAGGTGATGCAATCAGACAGAAAAAATATGGTGCTGGAGCGTGTCCAGAGAAGGGCAGAGGAGCTGGTGAGGGGTCTGGAGAAGAAGTCTTGAGAGGAGAGGCTGAGGGAGCTGGGAGTGTTCAGCCTGGAGAAAAGGAGGCTGAGGGGAGACCTTCTCGCTCTCTCCAACTCCCTGAAAGGAGGGTGTAGCCAGGGGGGGTCGGTCTCTTCTCCCAAGGAACAGGCGATGGGACAAGAGGAAATGGCCTCAAGTTGCACCAGGGGAGGTTCAGATTTTTTACATGGAAAGGGTTCTTAAGCCTTGGAATGGGCTGCCCAGGGAGGTGGTTGAGGCACCATCCCTGGAGGTGTTCAAAAGACGGGTTGACATAGTGCTTAGTGACATGGCTTAGTGATGGGTTTTTTGCTGGTTTTTTTTAATCAGAGTTAGGTTGATGGTTGGACTAGGTGATCTTAAAGATCCCTTCCAACCTGGACAATTTTATGATTCTATGAAAAATCAATGGCAAGAAGCTGCAGCAGTATGGCCCACGACTCTCCAAGAGGGCTCCTTCTATTAGTTAAGAATGGAAAAGAGAGCCTTTCCATGAAAAAGCAGCTTCTTGGAAGAGCAAGGTACCATTTACACACACTGAGCAAATGCTAAAAGAACTTTTTGGGGATTTTTTTTTAAAAAACAGAGTTCTTTTAGCAAAGCATTGGAGAGAATGGCAAAATCCTTCATGCTACTCGTAAGGAAATGATTCCTTTGGGACTATGTTAATCTCTGTGGACAATAAAGTTATTTCCTGAAATTTATCCCCACTTCTAGTTCCTATTTAATTTCCCACCCAGCAATTCAAGCCAGGCTGACCAAAGAAATGGGCAATATCATCCTCACCAGAAGGCTAAAAGCTCTATTTCGAGACACATGGAATAGAGAAAGGATGATGTCTTCTGACAACCAAAGAAGATACGGTCACGCCATGAGGTCAGCATCCCTCCTGCACACTGGAGAACTCAGTCTATGCCAACAGGACAAAATCTTTCTGCATATAAAACACTCCCGTGGACCTCAGCCAAGAGAAGGGTGTGTGCCAGGGATGAGGGAGCCTCCGTTACTTGTACAATCCTTCTAGAACAGCTTCAATTACTTGACAAGGCTTACACATGGGCTGAGGTTGGTGCGAGAAACTTCGTAACCTCCTGAATTGGGAAAAAGAGGTTTATTTTGTAGAGCAGAGACCTTCATCATTAGGTTAATGGTTGAACTAGACGATCTTTAAGGTCCCTTCCAACCTAGACGATTCTATGATTCTATCTAACTAGGGCTGAACTACAGACCTCCTTACAGGGAGCACTGAAGTGGGATTCCAAGCCGGGATCAGGGAACTGCATCATCCCATGGGCAGCTGCCCAGGAAAGATCCAGGGTTGTATCTTTCACCATCCATTAAAACATATTTCACAAATCACCTTGCAAATCAGTTGTCTCACCTGCCTTTACAAAAAAAACCCGGTATGTAGACAAATACATAGCCTTTGAAATTAATTATTAATACAGGCTTATTTTCTCAGTCGTAATGTAGAAATCCCATTTCACTCCCATCTAAACCTTCTTCCCACAAAGTCTTCTGAAAGGAATGACAAAGTATTAAAATTGAAAGTCACTTTTCTCCACTATTTATACTTTTGTGTATTATTTGCAATGTCAAGCACTGATTCTGCAATACATGAATACTCTGCATCGAGAAAAACCAGGTTAAATGGAAATCTCCATTTTAAATTTTTTTTTCATTATTTGGGGTTTTTAATCAAAGATCCTTCTAACAAGTAAAAAGTCTTATGTATGGTATGGCTAAATTCAGCTTCAGGAGGGTCTCACCTGGACTCTGGGGAGCCCAGTAACAGAGCACTCCAAGGTTCTAAGTGTCTCCTTCAGAAAGCAAATAAGCTCATCACACCCAGGATGAGGTAAGGGGGCCTCTCGGAGGTCAGGCAACCTCAACACACCAGTCCTGAAGTAAGAATTTCATTTGCAAGTCAAAATTATGGTTTGATATGGAATCTTTCTGAGGAAACAAGATGAACTTGTATTAGTAGAGGAAAAGCCAGAGCCAGTAGCTCTTCGGATGCTTCTGAGATAACCTCATGGCACCTACTGCAGTAAGAAACAGCACAAACTTCTTTACAACTTGACATTATGTTGGGAGGATCTTAAGAATAAAAAAATGTTTCCTTCTAGTTAGCCAATCATAGAATCACAGAATGGTTTGGGTTGGAAGGGACCTTAAAGATCATCAAGTTACAACACCTCCTACTAGACCAGGTTTCTCAATGCCCCATCCAGCCAAAACAAAGGTTTTTTTGAAAGACCACCCTCAATAGCCTTGGATGCTTCATTTGCAAGCTCCTTGGTGTCCTTCTACTGTGCCTGCAACAGCACCCCACACAAACGGACACCAACTCCAGCTCATCAGAGCTAACACTGCTCAGACAGACATCTTGAGAACGTCTCAAGAAGAGCAGTACATTCACACAGCAGTAACGAAGACCATAACACTATCTAGACAGGTAGTTAGCAGAGCACGTTCATTAGCAGCAAGGGACTGGGCTTGAAGAATTTGGAGAAATTATTCATTCCAATGATCTACGGTAGACATCAGCTGAAACTCTTTTATCAGGGAATGTAGTGACAGGACGAGGGGTAATGGTTTTAAACTGAAAGAGTAAAGATTTACATTAGGTATTAGGAAGAACTTGTTTGGTGTGAGGGTGGTGAGAGCCTGGCCCAGGTTGCCCAGAGAAGCTGTGGCTGCCCCATCCCTGGAGGGGTTCAAGGGCAGGTTGGAGGGGGCTTGGAGCAACCTGGTCTGGTGGGAGGTGTCCCTGCCCAGGGCAGGGGGTGGCACTGGATGGGCTTTAAGGTCCCTTCCAACTCTAACCATTCCATGATTCTATGAAACACAGCAGAGAAAATTACAAAAAAAAAAAAAAAAAAAAAGGTATGCAAACAATACCACCCCACCCCAAAAAAATGCACTCACCAAAACCCAATTAACCAAAAAACTTGAGACCCATGCCCTCAAATCCACCTTTTGCCTGGCACTTCTGTGTTAAGACCAGAGACGGACCAGTCCATTCTAGTGGGACAACAAAAAAGTCTTCCTAGAAATTCTGTGAGAGAGATCTCTACGAAGAGTAAAAGGAGAGGCAGAGAAAGGAAAAGGTGACTTGCCACCAGAACAAGATCCATAAAAAAGCCTTGTCTGTAACGTACCTGCCCATTCCTCACTCCACAGGAGACCCAGAAGGCCAGAACCCCAAAATAAAGCTCTAGCTGACCTACACTCTAATGAGCCTCTAAGCTGCCTCTGCATCTGTAATTTACATTTATTTTGTCTTTCTGCTTCCTCGGCAAACCCCACCATAAAGCCGAAGACAATATGCAAACTATGGGTGGAGTAAGTACGGAGCCAAATTAGCACAAATTCTTTCAATATGAGACAAAAAGCATATGCGAGACCATACTGTCTGAATTGGAAGCACGGTGATTCTCATTTATGTGCCAAAATGTTAGAAAGTGAATTTTTACCATATTTTTAAATTTCCTGTTACATAACAAGAAACTTAAGCTGTGTGGGAAGCTCTGGGATGCCACCCCAACCAGCAGGCACCTCATCCTCATCCCCTGGCTTTATGCAAAGAAAAAGGAAGATAAATACCACAGAATGATAGGTTATCCCTTCTTATTCCATTTAAAAGCAAGACGATCTTGAATTGCTGGAAATCACCAGGCCTGATCTTACAAATCGGGGTCTGATGTAGTGCCCCTCGTCTCCAGCAACCAGAAAGAATGAATAGCAGGGGAGTGGTTGATTCAGAGATCCGGAAAAGAAAAACTGATGTATTAAAAGCATGAAGACAAATCCAGTCTAATTCCAGTCTGGTTCAGACACAGCTCAAAGCCCGTTGCCAGTCAAAGTCTCATCAGTCACCAGAATGCAATCAAAGCTATGTTTAATGTGTTAATTGTTAAAATTAAACAGGGTGTCTGGCATTAATAAAAAAAATTCAAAATTACTCCCAAGATCCACCTCCACCCTTCCAAATCATAGAAAAAAGAAATAAAAAAAACCCACCTTATCAGCTGAATTATTTGGACTTTATTTACAAAACTACTGTGCTGTACTGAGCTCTGAACTGATCTCAGAGTGATGGTACCCAGCAGAAATAATGCTATTTATCAGTCAAAGGAAGGGTTTCTTTGTTCATTTTGATGATTGCATAAATACTGTATCTTTGCCCATCCTTACAACTTGCACAAAATCTGGGATACCTCACCTGGAGCATGGTCATTTCTTTGCCTCCAGATTCCTTCCTCCTGCATTTAACAAGGTGTCCTCTAAGCTCAGCAGCAGCAGCTGGGCTAAAGCTGCATCACTAAATCCTCAGGGACCAGCCTCTCTCGAGCTACACGATGATTTACCGCAGGTGGGATTTGGTTTCTGGTTTTCTAAGCCCACCTCTTCAGCAGATGGGAAAGTCTGGCTGCGCTGGCTGTAAAATTTCAGGAATTTGGGGTGCTGTTTTACGCGCAGTAACCCTTCCCTACTTCAATCTAGCAGCGGTTTAATGCGGGTTTTTTCCATTCTTGAAGCTATCCAATGGTTCCTTTGGATTGCAATAATAACGTGTAATCTAGGCAAATCTCTGTCCTTAGTACGGGCTTTCAAAGATAATGGCAGATCTCTATGGGGTGGGATGTGAGAATGGAATGACTTCTACAGCAGTTAAAAGCTTAATTTTAAAAAAAAAAGCTGTTATCCTGTACCCTCTGAAGTAACACCACCCAGTACAACCACCTCTTCCCCCTTCCCCTGGCCGACCGTACCTACCGCTGATGGGGAGGTTAATGCTCCATGGATAGATGGTGTAAGCGCTGTCCCACCACCCACATCAAACCACCAAACCAGGTCTGGCCAAAGCAAAACCTACCACAAAGACAAGGAGACCCAGCACCACCCACGGGGTCTGCAACACAAGATGTCCTGGTTGACCAAAGGAGGAGCAAAGATGTCAAGTCCAGACAACTCAGCATGAATGAGCCAAACCAGTTGGCCAAGTGAAGATGACGTGCATTTCCAAGGTGGATACTCCTGGGAGTTGGGCAGTACCACACATTCACTGCCAGAAGACTTCCTGGATACCCACGTGGAAAAAGCTACACACTGAAAAATCCTCCAAAGTTGCGCTTCATTTCACCTTTCTGATTAAATAATTTTGAAAGAGTCCCTGAAGTAGAAATTACATGATTGAATACTCTTCATGTACGTTTGGACACTCATGGAAAAACTAATTCCACTCAATTCCCACCGATTTTTACACCACTTGCTTTTTGACATGATAATCAGGAGGTAGCAAAAGGCAGAGAGTCAGCTGGGGTCTACTGAGACAGGAGTAGGAATGAGATGACCCATCACCATTTTAAACAATTTACTCCTGTCTCTTTTTTACAGGTTCTCACAACTTTGTTTCCTCTTCCCTTCCAACGCCCTCCTTTTGCTGAAGAGTCCTCTCGATAGCCTGAGCTGCTCAGTGAAAGAAATCGGAGCAACTGTTCTCAACTCAAATACAGGTTTGAAGCTTTTATGATCTAGAGAAACACCTGCATGCCTCAAGTTATTTTTTCCAACTGTTACTATGATTAAATCTATTACCTTTATTTATTTACACATAATCTTATTTATCAACAGTTCTTGAGGTTCCTAAGTGAAAGAATCACAGAATGATATGGGGTTGGAAGGGACCTCTGGAGATCATCTAGTCCAACCACCTGGACTACCATCACAGGTCCACCCAGAGCAGGTCCCACAGGAACGTGTCCAGGTGGGGTTTGAATGTCTCCAGAGAAGGGAGACTCCACCACCTCTCTGGGCAGCCTCTGCCAGGGCTCTGACACTCTCAAAGTGAAGAAGTTCCTCCTCACGTTTAGATGGAACTTCTTATGTTCAAGTTTGTGCCCATTTCCTCTTGTCCTGTCCCTGGGCACCACTGAAAAAAGACTGGCCCCATCCTCCTGACACCCACCCTTGAAGTATTTAGAGGTGTTGATCAGATCCCCCCTCAGCCTTCTCTTCTCCAGACTCAAAAGACCCAAGTCCCTCAGCCTTTCCTCATCACAGAGATGCTCCAGGCCCCTAATCTTCTTTGTAGCCCCCTGCTGTCCCCTCTCCAGCAGTTCCCTGTCCTTCTGGAACTGGGGAGCCCAGAACTGGACCCAGTGCTCCAGATGGGGCCTCACCAGGGCAAATAAGAAAAAAATAACATTATTCCTTATTTCTGCTCACACTGGATCACTCTTTTGGAGTCCTCTATGTCAGTGACACTATTGGCATATTCATGACTGTTTCCATTTGAATGTCACTTTAAAAGTTTCAAACACAAGCTCAGTGCTGAAATGGTTGGTTTGCAAATACCGTAGGAGACATCTATGATGTGGTCACTCACTGCCTGTTCATGGGGATTTTTAGATCGACAACACTTCCATCGCACACTCTGCGAGGCTGATTTTACAGAGCCCTTTGCGTAGCGTCACAAACTGAAAGGCAAAAACGTTCATGTATAAAAGATGCAACGACTTGGAGGCCAGGAGTAACGTCTGCAACAAACTGCTTCACAGGATTCCACACGCCGAGGTCTCGGTGTTAGCGATTCCTCTCTTCCCTCCACGTCAGCCAAGAGAGAATCCACGCCACGGAATTTGTATCTGCTTGCTTTACATCCAGGTTTTTTAATAGATTTTGGTATGGCAGGAAATCAACCGTTTGCTGAGAGCCAAGACTACCGTATCTATTCAATTCCCTTTATGTGCTAAATGAGTCATTAATTACACTGAAGAAAGCTATTACATTCGCTCAGCACCAGCCAGTTTCTAACGAACAGCTCGCTCCTTTCCAGTAGCTTTGCTCCCTCAAATCCACGTATCAACTCTCCCAGCGCGGAGTCCCGTGGGTCGAGGGAACTGTTTACTCCCATTTCATGCTGCTAAAAGCTTTGAAAAAAGGTTTAAGGGGCAACACATGCTTTGGAGGGAGAAAGAAAATAGCCTTTTCCATTCCAGCGTGTCTTTCTGTTAATGGCTAAAAGGGTTATTAAAATAGAGGATGAGTTCTTGGCTCGTTTTTCATTTCTACTCTGTGCTCACCAACTTTTTTCATGTCATCAGAATCAGTGCTTGGTTCCTCGATTCCTTGATACCTGCTGCAGCCTCCTCTGCCAGCTCTCTATTTCAAGCTGACCTGCTCTGTAAGGAAATACCCGCAAGTTTTTCAGGGCAAACACACCAAACAGACTCGTACAGCTCAATGCACATCTCTTAATGATGTCTTTTCTGCTTTGCTTAGCTTACGTTATTGGCCCTCAGCTCTCTACACCAATATCCTGAAAAACTGACCCAGCAGAGCTGTCGGTGTGGGAAGACTTACGACTTAAGCACCGAAGATTTCAAACTGCTTTCCAACACTCAAGAAGTCCTTGTAGTACCCGAGAGGCGGTTAAACTCCTGGAATAGTGTATCCTCGATGAATAAATTACAACGTGAGTTGTTTATGGAGTAAATCAGTTTGTAGGGAAGAACATCATACTCTGTCTCAGGGGGTTAGAAGTTCTCCCAAAGCAACACGTGCAAGCGGTGATGGAAGGAGGAATGTAAATCTGGGATCCCCGATCTAAGGCCACATCTCCAACCACAGGAGCACTCTCTACACTGGAGGCATTTGCTTATCATAACATGTTGTTTTCTCTTCTTAGAAGTACAGCATTTTTCAAAAAATTCCCCACCGCACCCCATCCAGAAAACCCAGAGGGTTTTCTCCACCTTCCATAAAAAGACCAGAAAATCTGCACCAACAAAAGCGCACGGGACTTAAAATGAACAACCCTGCGTACTCTCGTGATTAAATTCATTCATTTGCTTAGTCTTAAGGAGACACCGGAGTTCTCTTTCTTATCCCAGTCAAATTCTTAAAATACTTTGAAGAAGCAGGGTCTGTGAACTCAGACAGCTAAAGCTGGTATAAAGCCTTTGTCGTAAAATATACTGGGTGTCCCTAAGGAGAGAAAGCAAACGCTTTCCCTGTTCCAAGATGTTCAATATCCCGCTCGGCCGCAAAGAGCGAGCAGACAGAAAGCCTGTAGTTCAGTGGCGAAGAATGTGTTTCTCAGCCGCAGGAAGCCCAGCCAGGACACATCACTCCTTATTTAAATCATCCCCCTCGAAATTATTTCTAACCAAAGGATTTAAAAAAAATTAAATTTTTTTTTTTTTTTTTTTTTTTACAAAAATCAATGGATCCACACACAAAAATAATGTTTAAATCAACCGTGGTCCAAACAAAGGAACTGACTGACACAGAAAAAGTAAGACCTGGCCAAAACCACAGCTTAAAAACTGTACTGAACTTTATTGAGGGTTCACACGGATCTGAGTAATGCCTCCCACCGACGCCGTCCTGAGTCACCAGCCTCCTGCCCAGCTCCCTTCACAATAAACACTCGTGCAAAGCCCGGCACAGACTCTTGCCACAGAACAGGTAGTGTTTGCTACGCCAGATGCTGCTTGCAAATATTATGTGCCCTGGAGTCTCTTTACAGTGAACTGTAAGAATCCACAACGCAAAGTGAGATGGCAAAGTATTTCACTG
>QJSC01006410.1:388394-427568 GCA_003697955.1 Calidris pygmaea
CCTTCTAGACTAAAAGCCATAATGACAGTATTGAAATGAGGCCCTTTAAAAGCCTGGAAGCCCGAGAACACGTTTGTGAGTAAGATGAAGGATGTCAGCTCTCGCTACCGTCTAACTAACAAGGAAGAGGACAAAGTGCCAAATACCAGCTCATACACCATAAACCACGACAGCTTTCAGCGTCTGAACACACAGATGATGACCACCATTACCTATTTTTAACTTTTTTTTTTTTTTTAAAGGGTATTTTCTCTGTCATTTATTAACATCTCTTCCATCTGAGGGTGTCAACCAGGCACTTCTCTGAGCAGTCACTGTGCAGCTGAGAACATCAGCTTGGCCAAAGCTCCAGCTGAAGGACACAACTGGTGGGCAAAGGTGAATAAATACTGGCACCTCTTTTTTATCCTTTCTGTCTCGTGAAAGAATGGGATTTCTGAATAACTCCTCTGTTTTTCAGAGTACAAAACCTCTGTCACTGAAACTCTGCCCTGCTGAGCATCTCTCACTCTTTATTTATACAATATTTACTGTAACTGAGCCACATCAGGATTAATGATCCTGGAATAATTGTAAAACACACAGCAGAAGTAGTAAAGACTAACAAAGTATCATTTAATGGTAGGAAAAATGCAATGAAATAATATAATGACATTCTAGTTCATTTCTATCTACATTTATTGAAACAGTGCTATTAAAGACCTATTTTCTTCCTGTTGATTTAGCATCTTCCACCTCACTTAAGATGCCGCAGAAGCTTTTTTTTCAGAAAGCACCTTTTCATCTCCGCCAGATCTGCATATCTGCCACACACAGACGAAGCATGGTATCCCATGGCAACAGCTTCAAAATTATTCATGGCTACACAAAGTTAGTGATTCCATATTCTAATTACTCTAAGAAGGAAGAAGCCGCAAGTAAGATGTGAAGATGGTTTTTTGACCTACATCCTCCCAGAATTCCATAGATTATCCTACCACTTCTGGACCTCATAGACCTGCTTCTTTCTAACGTGCTCCCAGTTACACCAGAGCTCCACCAGTGCCCTACCATGAAGGCTCGATGACGACACCTCCAGTAACCCCTGTGCTGGCACCCACCACAAGATCTCTTTAGCCAATCCAAACCCAGTCACCCAGCTCAAACCTCAAAGGTCAGAAACCAGTAATACATCTCCACATTTTATGAAGAAAATTAGAGCAAATTATTGTTTTCACGCCAAAATGAAAGTAAATTGTGATCCTTTCCTGGATTATTGGCACCCGTGCTTTTATATGGAGCTGCTGTTGAGCTCACATTGCTAGGCTTTGTGTGCCGGATTCTTTCATGAAAGAGAAATTTCATAAAGCAAAGAGGTAATGACTGAATCAATTATTTACTCTGCACTTATCCTAAAAATAAATAATAACCCTAATTCACTTTAAATGCTACGCCTTACTTTAAAATCCTTCCCATGGATTAAAAAGCTACGCATTCCTAAAAACAAAATCTGGCAGGAGACATCTATTGAAGATGAATTTGGCACAGAGAGAAAAACATACTGTCTGCTTCCACTGAGGCATAATTACATTTAAGAGTAATTAGGACAGCCCATGCTCTACAGCCAGGAGCTACAGACGTGGTTCTGGTCCTGCTCTCCAGGTGGCATCGCCATGCCACCAAAGTACAGGCAGGTCCAGCAGAAGTCTTCCTCCTGCCCACATCCACAGCCTCCTCCAGGAGAAGGGGCTGTCAGGACTCCAAATAAAGGTCTTCAGCCCTTAGGGTTGTGCCCACTGCCCAAGATTTGCTGTTCCCGTTCTCCTTCAGGGATAAGGTAAAGAGTTTGGCAGGAACAGCCCACAGGCTGGGTCTGTTGTATTGGCTACCAAAATACTCTGCTGGTAAAGCACGGCAAATAAACACACCACTCAAAAGGCAGCGTGTGAGGAACGTGTTAGTAAGCAGAAAACATTTCTGGAGAAAAAAAGAGATAAAGCGGGGAACCTGCTGGAGAGCAGCTCTGAGGAGAAAGACCTGGGAGTCCTGGTGGACAACAAGATGGCCATGAGCCAGCAATGGACCCTTGTGGCCAAGAAGGCCAAGGGCATCCTGGGGGGCATCAGTCAGGAAGAGTGTGAGCAGCAGGTGGAGGGAGGTCATCCTGCCCCTCTGCTCTGCTCTGCCCTGGGGAGGCCCCAGCTGGAGCCCTGGGTCCAGTTCTGGGCTCCCCAGTTCCAGAAGGACAGGGAACTGCTGGAGAGGGGACAGCAGAGGGCTACAAAGATGGTGAGGGGCTTAGGACATCTCTCTTAGGAAAGGCTGAGGGACTTGGGTCTTCTGAGTCTGGAGAAGAGAAGGCTGAGGGGGGATCTGATCAACACCTCTAAATACTTCAAGGGTGGGTGTCAGGAGGAAGGGGCCAGTCTTTTTTCAGTGGTGCCCAGTGACAGGACAAGAGGGAACGGGCACAAACTTGAACATAAGAAGTTCTACTTAAACATGAGGAGGAACTTCTTTGCTGTGAGGGTGTCAGAGCCCTGGCAGAGGCTGCCCAGGGAGGTGGTGGAGTCTCCTTCTTCTCTGGAGACATTCAAAACCCACCTGGACACGTTCCTGTGCAACCCGCTCTGGGAGGACCTGCTCTGGCAGGGGGTTGGACTAGATGATCTCCAGAGGTCCCTTCCATCCCCATAGCATTCTGTGATTCTGTGATGAAGTACTTAGGCTCAGATCTACAGAGACATACGTCGGTGTTTATCGTTGTCTAGTTAAAACGCTGTGGGTGGTGCAGGTGCACGTAGAGGAAGACCAGGGTGAAATACAGCAAAAGCAGCAGCCATCATGACAAAATACCACATTACAAAATAATGTGTAAATGCACTGGATTAGGTTTAGCAGAAAGACTGGTATTAGATCCCTCCAAGGCACGAGGGGTGATCAGTGGTGACGGGTTTTCACAGAACTATGAGAACCAGGTACTCAATGCCTATGAATATTTCAGTGCAATTTTGGCACCCGGATCAGTGGGAACGGGAAAGAGAGCTCTATGGCTCAATATGTGCTCTGGTCACCAGCTCTACTGTCTCCTCACATCAAAAAAAACCCAGATTGCTTTACGCAGAACCTAAGGGTCCAACAAATTGAGTCTTAAATGGAACACTTAGGAGGTAAAGCAAAATATTGACTAATGAAGCGGAATCATTTTATCAAGAGATGTATTTCTAGCATAGGAGGGAAAAGCATTGAGCAATGAGAAAAATCCCTATAAAATAAATGCACAAAGTTCTCTGACTTGACATAACAGGGCAGACCAATAACGCCAATGACTATGGCCACAAATAAACATTCGAAACAGATTTCTTCCAGAGGGAGATGACTGCCAGTTCCTTACCATCCATACCGGGGCTTTTAATGTTGTTTGCATTCTTCAAACCGCCAAAATCAGCAGCACACGTCAAGGGCAAAAAAGAACAAACAACCCAAACTTCAGATACATTTCATAAATCCAATGAGCAAATATTCCTTTCCTGGAATGGTCTCCTCCCAACTTATTTTTTATTAAAGAGACACTGAAGTAAGTGTTTCTAAATATCACATTGGTCTGATTGAGATCCCTCATATATGGATTTACCACTAATGCAACTGAATACAGCAATTCTGCTGAATTATGCAGGTGCCACATCAAGTGTAGTCCAGGAGACCAGAACACGGAGGAAGAGGGCCCAAGGCAACACACAGATATGACTGTAAACTACCTTTTAATATCTCCAGTCTTAATAGCTTCAGTTATCTTAAATGTAATCTCAGGGGTTTTAATAATAAATCCTGCCGAGTTGCAACAAATTGGAAAAACAGCTTCTTCCCATTCAGAGCAATATTACTGCCAATCTGACTAAAAGGGGAGCTAAGTCTGAGGAAATAAATACCCTTACCACTAATAAAGACATAATTCAGGAAGAAAAGGATTAAGATATGATAACTGGTGATGACTGAGGGCTGCCAAAACAACGCAGACGAAGGAGGGTAAATGTTACCCAGTGAGGCATCAGCAGAACTGTCTTCCACAGAGACAGAAATATTAATGCCATTAGAAAACACAGACCATACCTGAAATACTGTGTAACTCAAAAAAGCAGGTGGAGGGAGGTCATCCTGCCCCTCTGCTCTGCTCTGCCCTGGGGAGGCCACATCTGGAGCACTGGGTCCAGTTCTGGGCTCCCCAGTTCCAGGACAAAGGGCAACAGGAACAAACTGGGACACGGGAAATTCCATCTCAACATGAGGAGGAAACTTCTTTGCTGTGAGGGTGGCAGAGCCCTGGAAGAGGCTGCCCAGAGAGGTGGTGGAGTCTCCTTCTCTGGAGACATTCAAACCCACCTGGACACGTTCCTGTGGAACCTGCTCTGGGTGGACCTGCCCTGGCAGGGGGTTGGACTAGATGATTTCCAGAGGTCCCCTCCAACCCCCACCATTTTGTGATACCATCATTACGTATAAATAACATTAACATAATGGTATGTTACATGATGTACGCTATTCCAGAATGTGATGAATCTGTAACAATCTCCTACAGGACATACTTCATGCATAAGCCTGTTTACAAGCTAGGCTAAGTATCATATCATATAAATACCACACTATATGCACTGTATTAACCTGTATCTCAATATACATTACTATATAGTTATAGCACACAATATATCATCATACACATCACCTTGTAGTAGTTATATAAATATTACGATATAATAATTGATATTAATTCTAAGTAATAACACTAGGCATAATAGGTAATCAAACAGAGGTACTCAACAATCCCTTGTAAGAGTTGCACCATTTAATAGTCCAGCATTAAATGGAACTAAATCCTGGGGGGGCGAGGGGGGCATTTGGGGTTTTTTAGTTTGAGCAAAGAGTAAGTACCCCAAGAGCAGTCCCTCTGTTCACTTCAGGTCTTTATTCACCAGAGCACTCTTTAGCTTAATGGCCTTAACTGCTTACTCTCCGTTCTGCCCTCCAAATCCTCCATTTGTATAGCAGCTTTGTCTTTATAAATCCCTCCAACAACCCCCTACTCTGCTACTCCCTGAATGCTTTAGAGCTCTATTTTCACTCACAATTAACTTTAACAACTTATCACTCATCCACATTGGTTTTAAAGTTTTATGTTTAGTTTTATGTAAAGATATATTCACTCCCCCCGAGCCAACTCCAGCACCTCTTTAAAGTTTAGCCAATTTTCTTTCATAAGCCATTTTCTAATAAACAGTGCCAGTCTACTTCACTTAATATGTTCCTCATTTTATCTGATTGGAAGCTTTTGAAGTCTAATTCACCTGGTTTTCTATCAAACCTCCTACCACGGCTGAAACTCGACACAGAAATCCTTCTCTACCTTGAATAGGTTCCACAATATCCTTCCAATGTAGGAAAACCAAACCTTGTCCTCTGTATCTTTACCCGTTGCTTCCAAGATCACAATCCTAGCAAATCCTGACGTGCTAAATAAAGGTAATAAGCATAATATGGTAAGAAGTTACACATAAATGCAATGCAAATTGCGTGAAGATGACAACCTCATCGAGCCACCATTCTGTATTCTTATAATCCACCAGCTCTAGGCAAATCATGTCCCATATGATCATCAAAAAAACCCCCATCATTGCAACATAATCTCTAAACGCCCCCCGAAATCTCCATTTTAGCAATGAAATTCCCAGACAGCATCACGCCACCAGCAGTTAACTCCACTTTTTTTTTTCCACCACTATCTTTTCTACAAGGTTGAGGCACAACTGAGCACCAGTGCTCTCCTGGAGCACAGCCCCTGGAATGGCCTTTCTTCCCTGCCCTGTGCTGCACGGAGAAGCTGGAGGGAGCCAGGAGAGCAGAAGGCATGAGGACCACGGCCCTGTCAGCACAGGATATCTTGGCAGAGGATGTCAGGGTGCTCTCTGCATCATCTGCTACGGATTAAGAGACCCGTGATGTTACTTATTGTGCCCTTGCTTCAGTTGTGCTTTACTTCTGTGAGGTGCAGGAGCTCACCAACTCTACTACCAGCAGGAGAGATTCTTCTGCTTATGCAAAACCCTGTTTTTCTTCTTGGCATAAGGATCCCCAGAGGACAGTGGCTGGCAGAGTGGAGAGAGCAGCGAGGAAACAGGGTATCACATAGTAGCCTTGCCTTGGATAATGCCCGTAAATACACATATAGAATCATAGAATCATCTAGGTTGGAAGGGACCTTTCAGATCATGGAGTCCAAATATCAACCCAACACTGACAAACCCACCATTGACCCATGTCCCTCAGCACCACATCTGCCTGGCTTTTAAATACCTCCAGGGGCGGTGACTCCACCACTGCCCTGGGCAGCCTCTTCCAAGGCTTGATACCCCTTGCTGTGAAGAAATTTTTTCCCAATATCCATCCTAAACCTCTCCTGGCACAACTTGAGGCCACTTCCTCTTGTCCTACTGCCTGTTCCTTGGGAGATGAGACCAACCCCCCCTGGCTACACCCTCCTTTCAGGGAGCTATAGACATATATGTAGATATATAGCAAGATCCTCCAGCATGGGCAAAGCTTAACGCATACATTTGACCAGAAATCCAGTGGATTAACAAAATATCTCATTCTTTTTCCCACTTTTCATGACTGCTCCAGTGGACTGAGATCTCCACTCTCCGCTGTCACTGCAGGTGCAAGCTCTCTGCCCACTGAGAGGGTGACACTGCTGCCCTGGGACCGGTGGGACGGCTCTCCAGCGGCGGTGCCCACGCTGGCAGACGGACTGGTATTTACTGGTCCTGCTTATTGTACCTAAGGGATCCGCTCGCCGCCAAAAGAGTCCCGTAACAGGGCTGAATACACAAACCAGCTCAGTATCTAAGCAGCCAGAAGAGTTTAGTAAATAAATTGTCTGGACTTACCAACCAAGCGCAGAGATCTCCAACTTGTAAAATGAAGTAATTAGTAAGACTGGGGCTTAGGAATAAATACCATCAAAACCCTGCAGTGCCTGCTTTTTAAGACCAAAAGTTTCTGGATCTCTATATAAAGGGGGAAGATTCTGGCCCTGCCTCTGCTCCCATATGAGGAGGTGGGATCCAGGTACCTTGTCCATTGCCCATCATGCAGGTGTGACCAGAGTTGCTCAACTCCCTGCAACCAGTAAAACAAGACTTGAAACGGGGGCCGGCAGCCAGGAACGTGAGTCCCTGGAGGGGGCCGCAGGACTCAGCTCACTTCTTCCCTCCCCACATCCCGAGTTTGCGCTTCACAAAATACTTAGAAAACAAATAATCACTTAATTCACTCCAAGTGAGTGTTATTCTTAATTGCTTCAGGCAAACTAGCTCAGACTTGAGAGCCAAAATACTGACTGTCTATAAAAGCAGAAGAGCTGGAGAGGAGTATCTTACATTTCCCAGCAGCACACAGCCCATGTGTTCTAAGGATGGACAACGGAGCTGTCACATCCAGACCTCCTCAGCTGGAGGACAGGACATGGCAGCAGGGACCAGGACACACAAGGAGGCAACATCCACTTTCTGGAAAGATATTACACTATGGAACCTTTTCTGGTTGTTTTTTTGGCTTTTACTATTTTAGCTCCAATAGCAGTATCTACAAAATAATCATCATCATTATGATTTCAGATTCTACAACTATTTATTCAATTTACCTGTCCTTGTTTTCATACAGTGCATAGATTTTATTTTTACAGGACTAGCAAGTCAATCTGTGCCCAGTAATAAGTAACTCACTCACATAAGGAGATGGCCCAACTAATGAATTTGTCAGGCACAGATAATAAAGATAAAATTACCTTGAGCACCAAGCTCTACCTCTAAGTCTACAAAGTTATAACTAAAAGTATAAATGTTAAAATAGTAACGCCCTCCAATTTATCATCATGTTACCAGCACACTTGAGATCGCAGTGATGATCTTTTTCATCACAGCTTTGTCCACACAACACTTCACCAATTACCTGCACTGACACGGCTGTGCAACCCCGCTGTGCGACCCAGCCCCACAAGTTATCACTTAAAATATTTATATGTGCCACTAAAAAAAATGAACACTGCTGATGCTTTACGTTTGGTGACCACAGCAGCTTTCATTCAAAGCCAAGGTCCAGGGGACACAACAGTCTCTCCAACATCAACGTGCGGTGGACGAGAGCTGTTGGCTGAGCGATGGACCATGAAGATGATAAAGGAACGAGGTGCATCTGCCAGACATGGAAAGCGAGCTGGGGATGCCCACCTTGCAGCCACGGAGGGTCAGGAGGTCTCATCAGTCCTATAGATACCTGACGGGGGGAGGAAAGATGAGGGAGACAGAGTATCCCCAGTAGAGCCCAGTTACAGGATAAGAGGCAACGGGCACAAACTGAAACCCAGGAAATCCACTTACAGGTAGGAAAAACCTTGTTTTTTATTGTGAGATGGTCAAACCCTGGGAAGCCTGCCTGGAGCAGCTGTGGAGTCTCATCCTCAGCGCTAATTCAGGATCTCACTGGACACCCCTGAGAGCAACATGCGCCAGATGACCTGGCTCAGACTTGGGGGGCTGGACTAGGGGTTCTCTGGGGGACCCCTATTCCAGCCCCCTGCCAACCTCAGCTACACTGACAGACTAGGTGTTGATGAAATAGCAAAGCTTGGCTTTACAGGCGCTTGAGTCCTCATGTTGTCCAGGGAAGCTGTGGCTGCCCCATCCCTGGAGGGGTTCAAGGGCAGGTTGGAGGGGGCCTGGAGCTGCCTGGTCTGGTGGGAGGTGTCCCTGCCCAGGGCAGGGGGTTGCACTGGATGATCTTTAAGATCCCTTCCAACCTGAACCATTCTATGATTTTATGATTGAGTCCTCTGACCCCACCACCTTCCATGGATCTCACTTCATGCTCCACCACATACCATGACCTTCTCTCCCACTTAAATGAAATAGATCCTATGGGAAGATCAGGTCAACATGAGTCAATGTCAATATAATACAGCTGATGAACCCAGTCCACAGGACAGAACAGGGACATGAGCTGTCCCAGCTTCCAACCCGGAGAAGAGCAGTGTCAATGCTATTAGAAGCTCACACTTCTGTTAAAAATTTTGACATTGCAGTTTTTCTTTTCACAAAGCCTGAGGAGCAATTAGAACAGGTTGTCCTGTACAAAGCCAAAGTTAATCACTTGCTTTTTTAAAGGGAACTAAATCCCATGACAGTGTTACAAGGAGCTCAGTTATAAAATTATCGCTAACAGATCTATAATCTGGTAATTAACAATACAGATGATTTATAAAGAGTTATAACAATAGCTCAGTTAGAAGGACCACATTCCACGTCAGCCTGAAACCCTGGCCAAGGATTACTCTTTTATAGCACCAGAGAGAATCAGAGAGAAAACGCACAGCTCGTTAAGAGGATTCAGAAATGATCAGGCGTGTGTTACAATCCCTAATCCTTCAGTGGTCCCCCAGCACCTGCTTTCCCAGCCCTGCCCATGTTCACGTGCTGAGGCTGAACTGCACTTCTCCAGCTCTTCTCTGGGACCTGGAGACGGAAGATCCTACTGAATGTTGGCAAACACCATTCGGTACCAACCAGCATCATCTTGGATGGGTGTCGGGTGGGGGGGAAAAGATGCCTGGGGAGGGGGGAACAGAAAACCTTCTCAGGGAGTGATTCACTTCAGCTACAAGGAGTTTTCTGTACTAAACCCAAGATTATGTACTGACATTGTCGTTTCTCCCTTCAACCTACAAATGCAGTCATTTGAAGTTTGGGAAAATAAATCCCGCTTTTAACACGTGCTTTAGAATACTGATAATATTTGTGAACCCTATTGAGAGACACTTTAAGGGGAACCAGTATTGAGCCCTAAATCAGCAGACTCACCTACGTATCTTGAAACCAATGCTATTTCAGGTTCCAGCTTAGAGCAGTGAATATTTGTGTATCTTTTGCTTCTGAAGAATGTTTAAAGGCCTCAAGAAAACCCAGCGAAATAGTGTATTTACTCCCCTAGTGACCTCTGGGACAGCAGGCACTTGTATCAGCAGCGCTGAGCACTGGGAGAGGAGAACATGGGGTCACCATCTCGTCTACCTTCAGCCAATTGTGCTCTAATTGACAGTAATACAAACTGAAAAAGGACTTTCCTGGCTTTCCACTGTGGAAAACCTTCTCCTAGACAAGACAAATGTCCCAAATAGATTTTGGAATGGAAAATACAATGGTCGCCCTAAACTTATAGTTTGCTAAGGAAGCAAATAAATGCCTTGTTGAAAGTTTATGCAGGATAAACCCTTCACAAAGAGAGAAAAGGACCTCAGCCCACTAGTTGTGGGATGACCAAGGAGGACCAAGGGAATCATTCGAGTCAGGCAGGTAACGTTTCTCTAAAATAGTCTTTGAAATACGCCCGTGACACACACTTTGCACACACGGAGCCTGCACGGGCTGAGCACACGTCCCAAGCAGACGTTGTGGGGAGCTGCCAGGGTTCTGCAGCGCGTTAGAGGAGCAGAGAGGAGCGTTACAGCACGCGACAGGGTTACGGAGGTGTGATGTCCATTAGAAGCCACTTGGCTTTACGACACAATACGCTTTGGCACCGGCGTGCGAGGATATGCTGTAAAAGCCAGCACGAATCACATTATGATGTGAAGAGGGACTCATTAAATTAGGAATAGGATCTCTCCTAGAAGCCAATAAGCATCAGACGGAGTTGCGGAAAGAGTTCATTAAATTTGAATATAAAAAGGTGGGCTGGGACATTTCGATTTGTTCAAAAAGCCAAAAGGCATCCCATGAAAAGGGCCTATCATCATGTTACAATGTGCAGTAAACGCCAATATAAATTGCGTTATGATTTTAATAGGGTAGTCATTGAGTTACAAGGCGTAATTGAAGCCAGTAGGTCTTACACAAGGCCACTAAAGGAGATTTGTTATCTTCCGAAAAACACGGACAAACCGCACGATGATATGAAATGGGGCTTCTCCAGACTAAAGGAGAAGAGGATTTTTCACGCTTACGTTGTGTTATACAATAGAAGCCAACAGAAAAAAATGAATTATGATGTGTGGAAAGAGACGCTTCCTAACCATATGCAATAGCTATGAAATAAAAATTCCTCCTAAATGGGACAGGATGGATGTAAAATTCGCAGCACTACAAAATCAGGCCTAACAGAACAATAAGGAGAGGGATTCACTCGGGCTGCTTGCTCGCCTGAAGCCAGAGTGAAAGCCAGTGTGAGGGAGTGTTCAAGCCATAATGGTGTTTATTTGAGGAAAAGTTACTATAAGAGCTTCTGAAGATAAATTTGGTAAGAAATACATGTATTTTGCAGAACAAGTGAAAAGAAACACTATTACCCAACAGAGAAATTCCTCATGCAGGTATAAATGTTGGTAGACGCATTATTTTAGCCACACTACTCCAAATGCACCTGATGATAACACGCCAATTTGACTGCTCTCCCTGTACTCAGAGCAGGGAGCAGGCAGATGCCAGATGGGCTCCTTGACTTGCCATCATGCATCTGCATCGCCACCGGTAAGAGACACAACCTGTATTCCCCAGCTTTGCTGTCTTCTGATGCCACGGCATCTGCAAGCACATCCATTGCTGAAGACTCATAGACCCCACCTCACCACTGCACCCAGGCTCTGACCCTTCTGGTGAGGGGTGAGAGCATGAGGTTGAGTGGAAACTCAGGACATTTTGTTGACAAATAATAACTAGCCTTGTAGACAGCAACACAGCAATGGAAGCAGGCTGAGGTGGTCATACGACACGTATCCCACCACAATATAAGCTGGTACAGACCCAGAATGTCCGGTTTTCCTCTCCACTCTTCCCAACGTTGGCCTTCAAGCCTCTCAGCGTCAGCAGTAGTCATCACCTGCACTCACAGCAAAGGCTGAACTCAATTCTGAGTTTCCACCCTCCCAAAAATCTTCTTGCCTGTATATGTGCTTGTTATCTTAAAACGTGGACCAGGTACGAACCCACATCATGACATGGACCAAAGCTACACTCAGAGGTAGGACGCAACCTCTAGGAGAGCCCTAGAGGAGGACGCAAACTGCCAAGCACGTTCCTAAGCGATGACGATTACTAACTGGCACGAGAAGTAAAGTTGTCACAGGGAGAAATGGGAGACGAGTACCAGATTTTGGAAAAGAGGAGCAGGTCTCTCCGCAGCACAGAGCAGGGCAGCGCGGCAACACAGCACCTGGGTTCTCTGCACACCTCTGTGAAGGTCCCTTATTTGCCCCCAGGTTTGCAAGAACCTGATTACGGGGTTCCACCACGTGCAGGAAGACAGCTCTGGTATCTGCTGCAGCGGGTGAAGCATGTAGTAACCTAGCAATTATTTAAATCAATTAACGAGCTACATTTCCATTTAAACATCTAGCAATGTCAGGAGCTTTCCAAGAGTCTGTTTCTTCTCATGGTCCTTTTCCCCCAGCATGTTTTTAATTACAGCCAACGCTAATTTTAACGAGTTGTCTGCCTTCAGTTCTGCGTGACTATAATGTTCTCCAGCTGATTTAAAAAAAAAAAAAAAAAAAAAAATCAGAAGGTTTTAACTTTTCAAGCTGCCTTTTCAACAAAACCAGCCGCCTGTTAAATGGCTTGGCAGCTGGCCGTGCTCTGCGAACTGCGGCACGCTGCATTCCAGGCAGCCCCCGTCCCTCTGCATCCCGCTGGATCCACACACCCAGCACTGGTCCCTCTGCATCCCACTGGATCCACACACCCGGCACTAGTCCCTCTGCATCCCACTGGATCCACACACCCGGCACTGGTCCCTCTGCATCCCACCAGCCCCAGTCCCTCTGCATCCCGCTGGATCCACTCACCCAGCACTGGTCCCTCTGCATCCTGCCAGATCCATGCACCTGGCCCTGATCCCTCTGCATCCCACTGGATCCAGGCACCCAGCACTGGTCCCTCTGCATCCTGCCAGATCCATGCACCTGGCCCTGATCCCTCTGCATCCCACTGGATCCAGGCACCTGGCCCTGATCCCTCTGCATCCCAATGGATCCAGGCACCTGGCCCTAGTCTCTACATCCCGCCGGCCCTGGTCCCTCTGCATTCCACCAGATCCACATACCCAGCCCTGGTCCCTCTGCATCCCACCAGATCCACACACCCAGCCCTGGTCTCTCTCCATCCCACCAGATCCAGGCACCTGGCCCTCATCCCTCTTCAACCTGCAGGCCCTAGTCTCTACATCCCACCAGCCCTGGTCCCTCTGCATCCCACCAGATCCACACACCCAGCCCTGGTCCCTCTGCATCCCACCAGATCCACACACCCAGCCCTGGTCCCTCTGCATCCCACCAGATCCACACACCCAGCCCTGGTCCCTCTGCATCCCACCAGATCCACACACCCGGCCCTGGTCCCTCTGCATCCTGCCAGCCCCAGTCCCTTTGCACCCCACTGGATCCAGGCACCCAACCCTGAGCCCTCTGCATCCCACCTGCCCTAATCTCTACATCCCCCCAGACCCACGCACTCAGCCCTGATTCCTCTGCATCCCCTCGGATCCAGGCACCCGGCCCTGGTCCCTCTGCACATCCTGCTTGCCCTAGTCTCTACATCCCGCCGGATCCATGCACTCTGCCCTGATCCCTCTGCATCCCACCGGATCCATGCACCAGAGGGCATCCTGCTGGCCATGGTCCCTCTGCATCCCTCCAGATCCACACACTCAGCCCTGGTCCTCTGCATCCCGCGGGATCCATGCATCCACTGCAGAAACCCTGCTCTTTCCTGTTAACCCCTCCGCTGCTGCTCTACAACGCACACACATCAGCTTCACATCCATGAATTTTTCACTGGCTTTTTCTTACTCGGATTCATTAAAGCTTTGAAATATTTTCAAGCTATAGGAAGCATTAACAAAGTTGAAAAGGAAAACTTCTGATCATCTCGCTAATCCCCCGCACCACGCAGCGTACAGAACTTCATGGATGATTCCTGTGTCAGGCCAGACTGTTTTGGTTCAGAGAAAGTAAGTTTTTAGAAAAAGGCTCAGCCTTGTCGTGAATCATCCAAGTCTCTGGGGAGACCTTATAGCAGCTTTCCAATATCTGAAGGGCGCCTACAGGAAAGCTGGAGAGGGGCTTCTTACAAGGAGCATGTAGTGATAGGATGAGGGGTAACGGCTTCAAGCTGGAAGAGCGGAGATTGAGATGAGATGTGGGGAAGAAATTTTTCACGCTGAGGGTGGTGAGAGCCTGGCCCAGGTTGCCCAGAGAAGCTGTGGCTGCCCCATCCCTGGAGGGGTTCAAGGCCAGGTTGGAGGGGGCTTGGAGCAACCTGGGCTGGTGGGAGGTGTCCCTGCCCAGGGCAGGGGGTGAAATGAGATGGTCCTTAAGGTCCCTTCCAACCCAAACCGTTCTATGATTCTAAATTACTAAGAAGTGGCTTAGCAATTTTTCAGCAAGTTATCGGGAATTGTAATCAAATACAGATAAATTAAATGGGAAATGCCCATCTCTCCCAAGAATAAAGGACAGCACTTACCTTGGGATTAATTTTGTTTAGAAAAGGAGACAGATTTCTGAAGCTCATGCAAAGAGCCTTCTACACACAGGTGTGCTCGTAGGTGAGGTCAGGAGCTGGCAAGATGGATTACCTGCAACCTCCCACCATCCCTGCGCCACGGAGGTGTTAAACACAAAGAATTTCAGTACCGAGTACACCCTTGAAATATTACCCGAATACTTGGCTTCTGGCCCGAGATCTTCATCTGAAGGTCACGTTACAATTCAAGAGCACTGGGGAATCAAAATTGTGCAACCTTGACTCTGTTACCACCTGGCCAGACTTTCCCACTTCTAAAATATGTACAGCACGTGCAATTTTCCACCAGTTCTGCCACCAGTTTCCACCAATACAAATTATCACTGCTTTCTTTTCTTTTTTTTTTTTTTTTCCAAATTGTATCACTTATATATCTCCTAAAGAAGCTCAAAAGGAAAAATTACAAATGTTAACTTAGTTAAAAAAAATTCAAGGTATACAACATTTATTTTTCACAACAAAAAAGAAAGGTGTTCTTCTATTCTCTTTGAGTCTATACTCCTGCTCTAAAGCTGTATTTTGTCTTTGCTGTTTAAGACTTGTGCTACAGACCTCAACCTTTTCAATTTTTTCTGCAGCACAAAGTAAAATTTAATTTTTCAGAAGCTAATTAAATTTTCAGACTTTCCAACCCAGCAGGAATTTTGAAGCTTGTTTCAACAGTTCTGAAAAACCTCTGATTTTGAAAAATACCCATGTGTTTTGCAAAAAAAGACTATGGAAAGTCAACCAACATGACGTTATGATGAAAAGGAGCTGCTGCCGGCTGAACGGAGCACCATTAGACTCATCCATGCACTTACTAATTATCTAAGCCTTTCAGCAAACTCTACATTAAGTATCATCTAAAAAAAAAAAAAAAAAAAAAAGAAAAGATGTGTTTCCTAAAGAACATCTTGACCCAAAAGACATCTTTTAGGCCCCCAAGTTTTAGATCATCTACCTTAACCCTGCACTGGGAACAAGGAAAAACAATAAGAAGATTTTTACTATTATATTACAACAAATAGTGCTCCTTTCTCCATCCCACAGCATAATCACTCATGAATCTGCTCTGTCTTGCATTTAAATAGTAGTATCTTATTTCTCTCCAGGCACGCTACAATTTTGCATCAAAGTCAGTGTTTTCATTATTTCTTGCAAACTGAAGGCTAATTCACACTGTAACGAAATCGTCCAGCTCAGGTAGGTTCACAAAGCATGTCATACACAATCTGTCCGGGTACTCATATTTTAAGAAAGTCCAGATATCCTAAGGAACACTAGATATGAAAAACAAAATTTTCAAACACATTATAGCTATGTGAGAGTGGACCCAAACGGTACCCAGAGCCTTTCTGAACCGCTTACTGGGCTGAGGAACACAAGAGATATGGATCCAAAGAGATGGCAAATCCCAAAATTACTGCAAAAGAAATTTTCCCCTTGTTTCTCACTGAGCTAGCAAACTGCTCAGGTTTATGAAAAAGAAATATGCAACATAAGAGACTTAGTTATTATATTCGTTTTCTTTCTAGCCCACAAATCAATTAAATTTGTTGCAGGAATTCTTTGGATGCAGCTATGAACCCATCCCTACTTGGACACAGCACCTTCACAAAACAAGGCCTTCTACTGGTAACAGGAGCCCAGGCACCACCTTAACGGTGGTTCTGCAGATCTACATCATCTTCACAAAACAAAGAGAGAAAAGGAGCCTGAATCAAAGCCCACTGAATTTAACGGGAGCTGAAACAGACCCTACATACGTAGACAACACGTGTGTCTGCATATAAATGCCACGCAGCCACCTAACGTATCCCTTCCGCGCCATCGTTGTCTCAGACATCGTAAAGGGAAGCATCTAACATTACAAATTAACGAGTGATTTATATACTTGTCATTATTCCTGGCTATAAAACATAATGCTCTAAATAAGTAAAAACATTTTTGCAGCTGCTGCAAATGCTTCACTCCTAGATGTAAGCTTGGCCCAGAGCACAGGGATCTCCGCCTAAGAGCCAAATTCACAGTGAAGTAATTAGCAGGTCGGAAAAAAAATATATACCTAATGTGGTACGCTTCAGCCAACGTTTTAACGTGACCAACGCTGATAACTAACCCCAAATACAAACGTTTCCCAGGCTGCTCCCTTCCAGACAGGTAACTTTATCCCTTATCCCAAAGGTGTGGAAGAGCAAGGATGAAGTGTTACAGAACTGGAACGACATCCCGCATTACAGATGTGTAAAACAGCTGGGCAAATGATGTCATTAAAAATACTTTGCCACCTCTGCTACTTGCTCTTGTTATTAAAAGCAGACATTAACTTTCTTTACCTAATCGCACTGTGTAAACCTGTTGTGTCAAATCCTCAAGTAGGTTCTGGTCCTAATTAGCAAAGACAACCCGCAGCTGCTCCCCATAAACTTCTCCGAGCTGCTTTGAACTTGCCGTGCTGCAACGCAGATGTCTTTCGCTTCTGAAACGCACATTTTTATCTGGATAACAAAGTCTTCTTCGGAAGAATCCGTACATACTCTCTTCCAAACCCAAGGCCCACAGAGCGTGCATGGACCACAACAGAAAGTGAAATGGAAATAAAGTCCTTAACGCTTTTTTTTCCTCCATCTTTCCATCACAAACAGATAAAACTTCAAGTTAAGTCTCGTACTGGAGTCAACCTGAAGTCAACCAAACCTCTACTGAGCTTCTTGGAACACCAAAGGTCATTGCAAATCCCCCTAAAACACTACAAGAATATCTCAGCAGCTTTCAATAGTGCCAAAATACAGTTCTATTAATGAAGAGGAAACAGAGTATGCGCTTTAGAAAATAGGGGCCTTAAATATTAGTGTTGTTATGGGTTCGGGTAGTATCACCTTCCCAAAGCAGGAAATCTAAATACCCCTGTGAGCCCCCCCAAGCTACACTTTCACAGCTCCTGCACTAATTGCAGGCGAAGTTTCAGATGTACCCACCACCGTTCAGCCCTGCTCTCGTCAAAATCCCTAGTAATAAACCTGTTGACTTTAACAGGAGCAAAATCAGGTCTGTGTTGAGAGTCGAGTCCCATCCCACAGACACACGCATTTTTTGCCTTGTTTTAATTTTGTTACAATAGCAGCCCAATATACCTATATTACTAATTTTGATTATTTGTTCACAGGTCCCCAACGGACCCCCAGTAACAACACACGTCATCATTCTAACAGGCAAGAGATCTCTGCTGGGGTCTGTATTCATATACCGAATATTTTCTTCCCAATAACAGCCTAGTTCTCCTGGATTGTTGTTCAAGAGGAAAAAAACTGACTACATATTAGCAAACACGGATAAAAGTAGGCTATTTGATAATCCTATTAAATGTCAATAGGTTTTAAATAACTCCAGCTGACGGTATTACAGCTGTTTTACTAAACTGTGCAGCAGGACACCAAGCCACACAACCACTCACTGTCTCTTTATAATGACTGGCAGTCACCCCAAAAAATGCATTCAAAAAAAATTTAAAAGACATTTAAATTATTTTAATTTAAAATTTATTTAATTTTACAGAATTATTTTTTTTAAATTTTAATTTAATTCTTTTTTAAAGTCCCTGTGTTGGGACTACCAAAGAATAACCCAATGCAGATTGTAAAAAGTGGAGGAAATAGATATATTCCCTCTGTTTTAAAATTACAGCGAGATTTTCAAACTTTCCTACTGGATGCAAGAGCTCATGGCTTCTTACAAGGCCTTGTGACACCACAGGGTCACGTCTTCCACTGGTGTAACTCCACTTGAGCGAGAAGATAATTTAATTCCCACTGAGATTTAAACAAGATGTAGGTTTTTTTCCCCCCGAATAGGGAAATGACATTCCATAACAGACATGAAACTGAGTTAGCCCATTAATAAACGTGGACTGCTGAAGGTTGTTGGGCCAAAGTAACCAACCATCCTCCCGGGCTTTTTATAAGGATGCAGTACTGTAGACATCAGAAAACTCAAGCATTTGATTCCCATGGACCCCAGAGAAATAACTACAAATAATTACAGTGACTGCAGTACCAGAGCCTTTTTTAAGCCCCCACTAGTCTAACATTGCGCTGAAGAGGACAACTCTACTGACCTGAACTTGACCTCACACTGATGTAATGGTTGTCAAGCATCATGGACCAAGTGCATACCAACTATTAAAAACATTTCTTTTTTTTTTTTTTTGACATAACAGACACTGAGAATTACAGCCCATGCTCAGAATTATCTTCTCCATTTCCCCTTTTTCCAGTACCTTTACATTTATGTCCCACCAGAATCATTAAGAAACGCAGGTGCATTCCTTTTTTCTTTTAACTAAAAATAATCAAAACAAAAAGTAAATAACTTATACCATTATTCTTACGCTATTATTTCTTTTGGAAAAGTTTCACGTGTGCAGCTCATTCTCCTAAAAAGCTGTTGGAAACAAATGTTCTTTTTCCTATCATGTTCAAGCTGAAAACAGAAATACAACCAAAATAGCGTGAATGGTGCTTTTGTGAGAAGATTTCTTTCAAAGAGTTTTTTTAATCCCTCGGTGGGTCTAGCAAAAGGTGTAAAATGTTCCCTAGTAGATCGTAGAAGTCAAAAGTCTTTCACCATAAGAGCTGAACGCTTTTATTATTCCTGATAATGTCATGATAAAAATGGGGGGGAGGAAAAAAAAAAAAAAAACAAAGCAGCAAAGAAGTTCCTCCTCATGTTGAGATGGAACTTCTTAAGTTCAAATTTGTGCCTGTTACCTCCTGTCCTATCCCTGAGCACCACTGCAAAAAGACTGGCCCCATCCTCCTGACGCCCACCCTTCAAGTATTTAGAGGTGTTGATCAGATCCCCCCTCAGCCTTCTCTTCTCCAGACTCAGAAGACCCAAGTCCCTCAGCCTTTCCTCATCACAGAGATGCTCCAGGCCCCTCAGCATCTTTGTAGCCCTCTGCTGTCCCCTCTCCAGCAGTTCCCTGTCCTTCTGGAACTGGGGAGCCCAGAACTGGTCCCAGTGCTGGGTCCAGATGGGGCCTCCCCAGGGCAGAGCAGAGCAGAGGGGCAGGATGACCTCCCTCCACCTGCTGCTCACACACTTCTTGATGCCCCCCAGGATGCCATCGGCCTTCTTGGCCACAAGGGCCCATTGCTGCCTCATGGCCATCCTGTTGTCCACCAGGACTCCCAGGTCTTTCTCCTCAGAGCTGCTCTCCAGCAGGTCACCCCCAACCTCTCCTGGTGCAGGGGGTTATTCCTCCCCAGGTGCAGCACCCGACACTTGCCCTGGTTGAAGTTCATCAGGTTCCTCTCTGCCCAACTCATATAAAAAAATAGTGATTTTCCTTGCATTTCCTAGAAAAAAAAAAATTTTTTTAAAAGATATTTACCCAATACAGTCAATATNTGGCCTTCTTGGCCACAAGGGCCCATTGCTGCCTCATGGCCATCCTGTTGTCCACCAGGACTCCCAGGTCTTTCTCCTCAGAGCTGCTCTCCAGCAGGTCACCCCCAACCTCTCCTGGTGCAGGGGGTTATTCCTCCCCAGGTGCAGCACCCGACACTTGCCCTTGTTGAAGTTCATCAGGTTCCTCTCTGCCCAACTCATGTAAAAAAATAGTGATTTTCCTTGCATTTCCTAGAAAAATCTTTTTTTTTAAAAAAGATATTTACCCAATACAGTCAATATTTTATTCAAATCAAAACTCAGTATTCCCCTTTTTCAAGCTTTTAAGAATGTTTTTTCAGAACACAAGCTATGAGTAGCAGGGAGGAGTGAGGCAGGAAAAGCTAAATTGCCGGGCCTTCTGCAAAGTGGCAGAAATTGAAAAGCAAAAAGCAGTGTCAGAGGTGTTGGGGTACCTTCTCAGTGGCTGCAGCTGACCATACAGACCCTACGAGATTCTGCAGCAATAAGGGAAGTTGTCAGCCATGTTCTGTAGCACGGAACGAACTTCAGGTCCCTCTGTTAAGAAAGCACCACGTGCATCTTCCGATACAGGTCTCAAAGATTAAACAAACAACTACAAATTATTCTTCCGATTTCATTCTGACACACAATCAGAAGGTCTGCTGATCCAGCTTGCCAAGTTAATTTTATCTGGAAAACAGCTCCTCTACAGAAGGAAACCTTCTGCCATAAACACTCAGGGTGACAATTTGTCCTGATGGATGTTCTCCTGTCACATCTCCCAACACAAAATTCTGTTGGGTTTTGTTGCAATTGAATGGTACCTTCTGCTGAGTAATCACAATGTGCTGAGGTGGGATTATTTACTGTCTGAATATTACTTTACTTACTCAATTTACAAAATATATTCTAAAGAAAACTCTCTAGAAAGAAAAAAGGTTTTTTTTTTACTGCTTTTTTTCTTATGATATATCTCAAGCACTGACAGTGCTTAGTGACACGGTTTAGTGATGGTTTTTATCAGAGTTAAGTGACGGTTGGACTAGATGATCTTAAAGGTCCCTTCCAACCTGGACAATTCTATGATTCTATGACTCTTTGTATATTACAAGTGCTACCAGGTGCTTCCAGTACAAGCAAAAGACCTGTCTATCAAGAGCTCCTGGCTCAGGTTGGTTGTTTCTTTGCATCACAGACTCAGCAAAAAAAGCAGGTTCACAATAATTACTTGATGCTTTGGTTCATAAGCTCTTTCCACTCCCCATCCCACCTCTACTCCATGTCTCCAGTTATTTAGCGTGAGGAGATACAGAAATGCCACGGTTTGGCAATTTATAAGCACACCTCCTCTTCGTCCTGGGGACGTGGCCTGAAGATGACACGCAGGTCCTCAGCCGTGATTCACTTGGTCAGGAGCAGTCCAGGGTGGAGAGGTGTGTTTAGACTAACCCTATCATCGCTGGTTGTTAAGAAAATCTTTGGTCATAAACTAATTTGATGGGAAGAAGCCATTAACATTCTTATCTTTATGACCACCCTGGGTCCGTAAAAGCAACACATGCAATTTGGCTAAGACTGACTCAAAAGAATATTGAAGTCAACATTCAAATTACTCTATGAACGCACATTTCAGCACAGTTTTCACTGACTTTCTTCTCAATAATACATCACCAATATCAGTGGTTTGTACCTCTCTGGATGCAATGAGATCAGAACAACCAGTCTTTACAAATGAACTTCAGCAGGAAAGCACTGCTGAGGAGCAAAGTCTAGTGTCCCACTTGACACCAATAACAGAGCTCAGGACGTGCTACCAACCAGAGCATTGAGTCTCACAGCTGAGCTGTGAGAACCAGAAAGGCATCTCCCGACATGGAAAGGCAGCAAATGAGAGAGAGATGGATATCCTGAAAAGAAAAGAGAAGCTGGAGAGGCAACGGGATTGCCATGGGAGAAGAGGGATCCAGTTGGTGGCGGATGAAGGCTGAAGAAGAAACGACTGAAGCTGCTTGGCTCTAAATGACATTGAGAAAGGGTGATGGAAAGAGATACTTCAAGAATACCTTCAGAATTGGCTTTTGGGGTGTTTTTTTGCTCTTTTCAAGAGTAAGACTTTCCAAGTTGCAGTCTGAGGTTGGCTGGACAGCAGGCTCCTTCACTTATGGGGAAGTAAGTTATTACAGTTGGTAGGTCAGGGCTGCTAATAACCAACCAAATATAGGAACCTCCTCAATGACAGCGCAGAAGGCTGTACTCATACACTGAATAGTGAGCAAAAGGCTCCTGCTCTGGTTTGGATAACCTCTAAAGCATTCAGATGCTCTTCCAAATCCCCTTGGCTTGGAAACCAGGCTGGCAATCTCTCCCTAGCAGTCTGATATATTATTTTTTTTTTTGTCTTTGGCAAGGTTTCCAATGCTTCCTGTTTTTGGCTGGGATGGCAATACCACAAGAATGGTCTTCCTTGAGAATTCCAGAAGTTTTGCTTCCAGTCCCACCTCAAGCAAGGGTGTGCCGAAGCATGTGGAAAAGACAAAATATGAAACACCGCTTGATCGCACAGTAGTCTGGATTTTCTCACTGTATATACTGGCGAGAGGGCTCGGTCACTATAGAGAAGAGCTAGCCTGCCTCTCACAACAAACTATCCTGGAACCATCAACTCAAACTATTCAATTATACAGCTATACATTTTTAACGTTCTCATCATTAAGGTTTCTGAGACCCTTTACAGACAACAGAACTGGGTTGTCTTTTTATTTGGTTTGTTGGGTTTTTTTACCCCTAAAGATCTTTATTGGATCCTTCCCTTCAGTAAAAGTCCCACTACAACACTCAGGATATAGACTCATGTTCTGCATGAGTCCTCAGCACTGGAAGGACATGGACCTCTTGGAGTGGGGCCAGAGGAGGCCACGGAGATGCTGGGAGGGCTGGAGCCCCTCTGCTGGGAGGGGGGGCTGAGAGAGTTGGGGGGGTTCAGCCTGGAGAAGAGAAGGCTCCGGGGAGACCTTAGAGCCCCTTCCACTCCCTGAAGGGGCTCCAGGAAAGCTGGGGAGGGACTCTGGATCAGGGAGGGGAGTCATAGGATGAGGCATAAGAGTTTTAAACTGAAAGAGGGGAGATTTAGATTAGACACTAGGGAGAAATTCTTTGCTGTGAGGGTGGCGAGACCTTGGCCCAGGTTGCCCAGAGAAGCTGTGGCTGCCCCATCCCTGGAGGAGTCCAAGGCCAGGTTGGAGGGGGCTTGGAGCAACCTGGTCTGGTGGGAGGTGTCCCTGCCCAGGGCAGGGGGATGAAACCTGAGAATCTTTAAGGTCCCTTCCAACCCAAACCATTCTGTGATTCTATGAGTTCAGTAGCATTTACACCTGGAACCTACAGGATTTAACACAGTCATTAACAAACCTGAACTTGATTTAATGAGCACATACTGCTTGATTTCAGACCAACTCTAGATGCCCAACTTTCAAACCTTGTACAAAACACTGCAAAGAGCGTTCCATTCACAAACAAACCCAGCAACTGGTAGGTACAGGCGCTCCCAGCCCGTCCTGCTCTGCCCAAGCCCAGGGCGAAGAGCTGTGAAGGTGGTGGGATGAAGACTCCGCCAGGGCTGTGGCAGTGTTACTAACTATGGTCTTACTAAGGTCCTACATGCAGCCAGCACACAAACGGCAGGAATTGCTCTACAGCTAACAGATGTGTCACATTTATCTAAAAAAACCCTAAGTTTTATGCTTTTCTATCACTTTATTTACATCAGAGTAAATACACTGTCAGTTATTGCAATATATATCCTCCCACCAGTGGGATGGATCAATCACCTCCACCAGTGAGCTCCACTACAGGAGCTCAACTATTTCAAATAATGACTAACATTAATAACGAGCCTGAGCGCCTCACATATTAATTACTATGAAAGCAAATCAATGCAGATCACCTAGAAGCATCACTGGCAGCTCTTGACCATGCAGAAGACCCCACCAAGCGCGTGGCAGGGCCAGTGCCTGGGTTCCCTACCCCAGGGCTGTGCAAACCAACTGGAGCTACACAGACCAAGGCAGAGCGACTCGCTGGGGGAAGCTCCACACTCAAAGGAGGCTGGAAAAATTCCCCCACTCAAATTAACTTCCCCGTAGTATTATTTTTTTTTTGCTTTTTCAAAAATTTGATTCAAAAGCTTCTCACCGTAGAATATAAATGTGTCAGAGGACTTCTGTTTATACAATAAAGTACTGGGTTTGTCCCCTTTTTGCATTTATTTTTTTTCAGGCAGTGGAGAGCATCATCTGCTATTCACTGATGCCGGCAATCTGTAATATGTTCTCATCATATTTACATTTATTCTTTAGAGTGCGACAGCAAAGGCATTCTCCCCACTAGCAAAAAAAAAACCAAAACCAGACCATGTGTTTCCTTCTCTCACTGCCTTCAGTAGCGTACGAGAACTTGTGAAAAAATAACTACCATCATTAGGGACAACTATTACAGAAGCAATAAGAAGTTCTTCAAATTCCTTCTCCATATTTTTCAAATCTGGGGAATCTGGCAAGTCCCAGAAACTGTTCTCAACACTTCACAGGTTTCCTAACCGACCCCAACAGTTGTCTTTTATCTTTCTGAATTGAGCCTTAAGTCTCTGCAAAGGCACAATTCATGAAGTGATAATGAAAACGATAGAAACTGATGAATTACTAAAGCGGCACATGCAAAGGAGCAGAACTTGTTTTAGGGGATAGTCCCACTGATCTCCAGGGAGCTGGGGACTGAAGGTTTGACATCACATTTACAAACATTTTATTTCTTCTTACTGTCTAAACTTGGAATATAAAGCTAAAAGGTTAAGCGGGAATAAAACGCGCGGTGTTACGGATGCGTGGGACAGCAATTTCACAAGCACTTCAACATGCGCCTTTAACTTTGAACACATGTTTCAAACCCGCTGATTTCTTTGGGACTGAAGTACACGCTTAAGAGCTTTGGAGAGCAGGGAATAGTTATGGGATTACACATCCATTTCGAGCTGATGTATGTGCTCTGGTGCTTTACAGCACAGACAGCAGATAAAGACTCAGATAGCTCAAACAATCAAAGCGCTTAAGTTTTGTGTTCAGAAATACTTTCCATAGTACCTGGCATTAGGTCTTAATCTGTTGTTCTCCTTTTTCCTCAGCCATCTGTTGCTTCTTGGATTTACAACTTTTAAAACAGATCAACAAATTAAGGAAATTCCTGACTAATTAACATCATGGCTTTCAACCCTTATCTGAGGCTTTCCACTGCTGTTAGCACAGGAAAGAATTCCCACTATCTAAATAAGCCCAGTTTTCCCAGCCATCGATTCCTCCTATGAACACCCATTTTAGACCTTTAAGAGCAGAAAAAAAAATAAGACATTTAAAATCAAGCTGAGCTTCTGTAAGATGTAAGTATGGTTTGTTCGGTTTGGTTTTGTGTTTTCTTTTTTCCCTAGAAAGCAATGCAGGATAACCTAAAAGACAAAGGCAGACACTCGGTTGGCTCTAAGAGCAGGAGCAGACCTGTTCATCTCAGACGTTCAGCGAGTAAAAGATGATCTGTGCCCAGAGCTGAGTGCAGAGGGCAGGAGAGAAGACAACATCTCCATTACCTACTGGTGTCACCCTCAGGAACAGCCATCTCTCCCCGTAGGAACCATTCAGAGAATTTACTGCCCCAATTACCTCCCTGCATGAGGCCACAGTATGAAGGAAATAGCCTAGGAAAAGGAAAAAGCTCACTCCTTCACAGAAAGTCATCGCTGAAACGTCCCGGGCACATTACTTGACTTCATGCTGGAGCTGTGCACAGGGATCAGTCTCCCTCAACTGCTGCCATTATAAATGGAGCTCAATCATACGAACACACCAGCCTGAGGAAGCCATTCCATGAGGACCCACTGGACCTCATAGTGTTGACCATGGACTTGTGTTTTGCAGATCCTGAGGGACTACAAATGCAACAGTGTGAAGGCTGTACCACCTACGCATCCCCTGGGACATACACCAGCCCTGCCAGCCCACAGCATGGGGAGGCAGTCTCTAATTAAAAGGGACATGTATTTGCATACCAAGAAGCCTCCAATTCAAGCATGGCTAGCATAGAACTAGAACAATTATAACTTGCTTCAGAAGCCGGACTGGTCCCAAAAATCAAGTAATCATAAAAATATCTCTAAGTAACATTTGTTCCACCTCCCTGGTCTTGGATCAAACACAGCTTGGCCAGACCAGAAACCCTGGGCCACGTGCTTTCTAACCAACACCTGCCCAAGAGACAGGGGATGGAAGATAAATTTTTTTTCACATTTTCTAGGAAATTCTGCATTTCTAACAAATGAGAAAAAATTAGTTAGCATGATAAGTACACGTATGTTTCAAAGTGAAAGCATGGACTTCAGTACTGTCATTGAAACCGGCTGCACTGGGCAACCCTGAAACATGTTCAGGGAGGGGAGCCAGAGGACGAGGGGAAATGGATTTAAACTGAAAGAGGGGAGATGGAGCTGAGATGTGGGGAAGAACTTGTTTGGTGTGAGGGTGGTGAGAGCCTGGCCCAGGTTGCCCAGAGAAGCTGTGGCTGCCCCATCCCTGGAGGGCTTCAAGACCAGGTTGGAGGGGGCTTGGAGCAACCTGGGCTGGTGGGAGGTATCCCCTGCACAGGGCAGGGGGTGAAATGAGAAGGTCCTTAAGGTCCCTTCCAACCCAAACCATTCCATGATTCTGTGACTGTGTTATCTGTGCAGTAATTGTATAAAGTCACAGTGTAAGTCATCACGGCTTCATCCCAGGAATACCTTAGCGTTCAAATGTACTCCAAATCACAGAATTACAGAATCATAGAATGATACGGGGTTGGAAGGGACCTCTGGAGATCATTCAGTCCAACCCCCTGCCAGAGCAGGTCCACCCAGAACAGGTCACACAGGAACGTGTCCAGGTGGGGTTTGAATGTCTCCAGAGGAGGAGACTCCACCACCTCCCTGGGCAGCCTCTTCCAGGGCTCTGCCACCCTCACAGGAAAGAAGTTCCTGCAGTCACAGACAAACAGTAGAAGAAAACACTTCCCCAGAGCCTCAGCTGACTCTTACAAACGACAGTGAATAGATCTGCCTCTCCATTTGTTCACAGAATTTTATAAGCAGGAATATTTAAGGGGATTAAAAAACAGGAACTCTGCAGGGTGTTCATGGAAAGGGAATTCTGCATTCAGTGTCTGCATCTCCAATTTGATTGAGAATTATGTTCTCATGAATAAGCAGAACAAACAAGTTCAATCAGTTACGCATTGGGAATAACCAAAAGAAAGCAACTTTAAGGAACTGATACACTGAAAATTATTACACAAATCCGTGAGAGAATTTATACTTAGCTGAAACAACTGAACTTTCCTGATGGATACAGAAGAGAAACAAAGGTGGTTCTTCACTGGAGGAAGAACAAATCCTGCACTGAAAAGCCTAATAGCAAGTTCTCAAAGGCACCTCCATGACCTTGGAACCAATCCCCTCTAATTTTTCAAGTGAAATTTTACTTTCTATGTCAAACTGAAAAATAAGACTTAGATTTTTAAGTCATTTCAAAGTTATTATTTAACATGCCCCAAAGCGTCTTTAAAAAGCCGTAAGAAAACAACTGCTCAAACAGAATCACTGAATGATATGGAGTTGGAAGTGACCTCTGAAGATCGTATAGAACGTTTTCCAGAGTATAAAAATGATGACCAAACGCAAAGCAACGTGTTCTGGGCTTGTCTGTGCCTTTGCTCCCGGTTGAGAAGGAGGGAGCATTGCTGCAGGAGGAGGTGGTGGTGCCTGCACTGCTCCTGCCCCAGGGAGCTGGGCTGGGGTACAGCGGGACAGGCCCCAGCTCTGGGAGAGATACCCTGGCTGGAATGGGAGGAACTGGTCCTGCAGGGCATTTATGTCATACAGAGGCCAACATTAAGTGACTGCCCATGTTTTTAACTTAATGAAATAGGGCAAGAAATTTCAAATCTCAGTTATCCTCAGAAAAAAAAAAAAAAGAGATATTTGCCTTTTTTTTTAATCATAGAACTGAATCTTAGGATTGCCTAGGTTGGAAGGGACCTTTGGTGCCTCAACCACTTCCCTGGGCAGCCCATTCCAAGGCTTAAAAACCCCTTCAGTGGAAAGATTTTTCCTGATATCCAATCTGAACCTCCCCTGGTGCAACTTGAGGCCGTTTCCTCTTGCCCCATCACCTGTGACTTGGGAGAAGAGACCGACCCCCCCTGGCTACACCCTCCTTTCAGGGAGTTGGAGAGAGCCAGAAGGTCTCCCCTCAGCCTCCTTTTCTCCAGGCTGAACACCCCCAGCTCCCTCAGCCTCTCCTCACAAGACTTGTGCTCCAGACCCCTCACCAGCTCCGTTGCCCTTCTCTGGACACGCTCCAGCCCCTCAATGTCTTTGTGGTCAGGGGTCCAAAACCGGACAGAGCACTCCAGGCAGGGCCTCACCAGTGCCCAGTCAGAAGATGATTAAAAATCAACTACATATAAAGATTTAAAAAAAAAAAAAAATACAAACTTCCTCTGGACACATCTCTGCCCAGATTTCTGCTTGTTTCTGTCAGCTTTGGTCATCTCCTGTTAAAATGGAAAGACTAGAAAGAAAACCGGGAAGTGCTGGAGGGTCTGACATACATTAAAGTTACTTCCGTCAATGAATGGAGCAGTAGAATATGATAGATTTGCTTAAGTAACAAAGGGGAAATGTAATTTAAAGGAGGAGAGCCCAAGCTGTGCTATTTGAAAGTGCCATAAGCCTCGGAAGGTGGATTTAATACAGCAGATACTGGGAGAGGATTCCTAGCAGAGACACAAATTACGAGTGTTGACAAGCAAGGTCAGAAAAGGGTAAATGTTGTGCAAGAAACTACCTCAGGCTTCAAAAACAAACTACCCTCTGTGGTTCGCTCTTATTAGAGCAGGGACAGTAACAAATTTTTTGTGAATATTGAGAAAGCTAGTTTACAAAAACAGTCCTGAATTGCGAAAGAGTCCTCAAGAAGTGTTATTTTTGTTGATGCTGTGCTCTGGGTGGTTTGGGTTATGGGGTAGGGAAACAGAACACCGTGTGAGAGCTGTCACTCCATCTAGTAACAAACAGCAAGTACAAACCCGAGTTGTTTATACGCTGAAGTTCACCAGCCAAAAAATTCAGTACAGCCTGTCTAGGCACAGGTGATTTTTAGATCATTTTGGTAATTGGTTACAAAATGTTCTAAGAAAGCATTAGTTTTCCCACAAATAGTACTTTTTTCAAAGAGCGACCGCTTGCCCAGCAATACGATCTATTTAAACCACAATAAAAGCTAAATATTCCAAGTTGAGACCTCACTACACAACACTAACGACCACCGAATTTATGATACAAAGATATAAGGAATAGGCAGGGTAGGGGGAGATTCTGAAAAAGCAGGGAGAGAGATAAGCATGGTTACCTGGTTATATTCATGCCACACTAGCAGTAAAAAAAGTCAAGAGCAGGACACCAGTGCCCAAAAAAAAGGGATAAAGCGCAACCCTGGGTGTACACTGAGCATCTGCCTTCCCTGCTGTAATCCTGCCTGTCAGCAGCATCTCATGGCACTTCACACAGCACTTTCTTGCTTCTGCGCAATTAGCAAAAATAAACTAGCCACACAATGGCAGACATACACCTCTCGTGTCTACACTGGAAGATCACAGCTGGACAGGACAGGCTGGATGCTTTCCAAAGCCAAGGACCAGAAGCCACTAGATCTTTGTCAGCGGAAGGGAGGCACAAGGGGATTTCGAATCCTGATGCCTGCCAATACCAAAGGCATCACCTCGTGTTTGTTACACAGAGGCACAAGGATGAGCGGGAGATGCTCCCAGGGTTGAGGAAAACTCAGCATCCCATCGCAGGACCTAGCTGAGACACAAGCAATCGAGAGCTGGAGTTCAGTGTCGAAGGGAGAAGTCAACTGCACGCAGGATACACGACAGTAAAGCTCTCATGAGCTTTGGTGACTACTGTTAGAGAAGGCAAAACCTCCTCAATACTCATCTCTGATCACTGATTGATTTTAAACCTCTAAAATTGCCCTTTCAAACTCTCATCTCTCCTGCTAGAATGGTGACCCGCAACCAATACACAACAACTGGCTGCTCAGCTTTTCTCTTTCTGTGCTTTCCCTTGGCAGATGAAGAACCAGGAGCTGCTTTCCCCTCAGCTGTGCCCTATTTACAAATGCCACAGGGTAAAAGCAAGATGAAGTACAGGTGTACCTCGTGCGATGGTCTGGCACGGGGTCTCTCACCTTCATAAAGCTCTTCGATGTGCTAGAGCTGGTGCTGGCCTCCTGCTTATTGCCCTTCGTTAGAGAACAGAATTCATCTACTGCTTGAGCTCACACACACCCCCCATTTAGCCACCAGCTCTCCCAATCTTGGACTCAAAACAGGAAGACTGAGGAAAGCACACTGCTGCTTATACAGTTTTACTTAGGTAGCAGTTTTTCCCAATATTTTTTTTCCCAGACTAATTTAAAGTAGACAAACAAAGTGCATTTAGAGATTAAAAAGCACAAAACTCTTGAGCCAACAGCCCTGCAAGGTCACGTTCTCCTGGTACCTGCTAATTAGGAGAGATGAGATGCAAGATGGCCCGTCCCATCTCCCAAGTCCCCACAGCACAGGCACCAAGTGCACATTTCAGTAAGTGCAAGACGGGTTCCTGCAGAGGAGAAAAACAGCTCAGCTTTTTTTTTTTTTCCTGAGCTTTTGCATTAATGACTTCCAGCAAAGGGTATTTTCTGACACTACTGAACTGCGGAGTCACGAGCAGCCACCTTGCAGTTTATTTACTACGGGAAAAGAACCGTTGAGCGGAAACCTCCAGAAACCCAATCAGTTTTTAACCGCAAATTATGTATCTGGAGAGTCATTGGTAAGAAAATAATGTAGTTATTACTCCATTTCGTTTCAGGATTATGTGTTCAAGGACACTGGCAAGTGCTCCTTCTGTACTGAAATACAAGGTCTATCTGCTTTTTTACCCTGTATCTTTTTTTTTTCAAAGCTCCCAATGTCCTTCTAACAATACAAACTTTCACTAAGCAGAAAGAAATGGTATGAAACATTAATTCCAGAAGACTTATTACTAATGGCTACAACTTCTTCATATTAAGCAGATGTTATTTTTGAAGTTTCCCTCCCTTTTGCCTTCTGTAACTCCCACCACACACTCAATTAGCTTTGACTAATAACAAAATATTTTACCATCTGCAAAATAGACATCAAGTATATTCTAGGTTCTGAGCAATTAAGGGCAGACACACAGGTCTGAGCTAGTAGCTCCGGACCATGTTTATGCCTTGTATTTTCGTCAGCAGTCACTGCATTTGTCAAGGTTTCTCAGCAGCAAGACAGTATTTCATAAACCTCTGGCAAGCTCCTTAAAGGCTGTGGGTCTCTTACATGAGATAATGTAAGCTTTCTTTCTACTTGCTTGGAGCAGGTCGTTTTGGGAAGCACCCAAACTCACTTCAAAATATTTCTTTTCCATGCCAAAAAATCTGCTTTTGAAGTCCTGTGCCCAACCCACAGGCGCTGGGGGTGCCAGGATGCTCCGGAGCGGTACCCGGCAGCCCGGGACAGGATGCGTGTCAGCACTATCTGCTCACACAGAGGGTGGAGAAGAGACGAGGGAGTGGTTCAGACACTGGGGCGAGTGGAAAATCAGCTGACATGTCCTAGGATCAAGATCGTGGATGGCTCAAATGACATCCATTCAGCTCCCGAGATCAAACAAGGCTTTAGTCTTTCATATTTTTGGCCCCTGCATACGAGAGCATGTTGTAATATCATGCTTTTTCAAGTGCAATACGCAGGAAATGGTATTTGAAGGGTCTGGCATGTATGGTATTTTTACGAAGTTCACTTCTCCCTTTTGCTTTTAATGTGTTTTCTACTTTTTTTTCCAGCAAGCTTTTCCTTCTGATTTATTGTTTTATTATTCTATTTTTAAAATAAGAAATATTTCAACTTAAGAGTTTTTAATGTAATGCATATGAAAATTAGCCATGGACAAACCTCAAGCTCTTTAGAGGTCTGATCTGGCTGGGAGAAGCATCCAGAAGTTCAGAGGCTTATCCAAAGCTAATCTCAAAATTTCCAAACCTCTTCGGTCTAGACGGAGGCAAAGGAACCCATTGGCTCGGGGCTCCCACCACTGACTGGGCTTTGCCTCTCACTCGGCTGCTCCTTCACGGAGCATCCAGGACCAATTTTTAATAAGTCCTTGCTGAAGAGCACACAAGATCCACAAGCACACCCTTTGCTCTGGGCAAAAAGTGGGCTCCGCAAAACAACAAACAGATGTTTCGGTCCCGTTGGAAATGGCCAGACTTAAAACATATGCCCGAGAACTTCGTTTAGAAGAAACGCTTTGCCAAATTTAAGCTCCACGGTATGAGTAAAATTCATCATCCCCCCCCCTCATCTGCCCTCGTTATGCTTTGAAGGAAACATTTAGTGCCTTAACACGCATTTACACACGCAGTATCTATTTCATCAAACACTGAGGAATCAATGTCCTAGCAGCGTATCTCCCACACGTCAGCTGGGCAGATACCAATAGGTAACTTTTCTGTGAAAACTTCATAAAAACCTTTCCCTATGAACAGTGATGTCACCCAGAACTCGTGCCATCCAGTATTTTGAGGGACCAGACCCTTCATTCTACAACAAACCACCACATCTCGTCCTGAAATCTGATCTACCTGGTACAGTCACGCTGCCAAGGTATTCCTGGTATTTTCTAAGGAAATGGAAAGCATCAAATGCCAACACTTTCCTCACTGTGACAGCTCTGCTCTTCCACCTTTGGCCAGCAGGACTAAATTCATGGCAAATTACAATATTATAGAAGTTGAAGAAGTTGATTCAAGTTTCTTGTGATTTTCAGCATGTTGAAAGGAACGCAGCCTGAAGGAAAACTCAAATTAAGTCGATACGTAACAGCAAAGCAGACAGGATGAAGGACATGTACTGATACTGGAGAACAATGGTCTTTAATGGTGAAATTGAGCCTTATACTGAGCAACAAAATAGGAAGGGCAATTGCAGGGAGAGGTCTAAGGAGGTTATTTCTTCAGATGACTACAATGGTCCTCACCAATAAAAGAGACACCACCTACAAACACAGGAAGGCCCTGGGATCCTGGGTCAAACTGAGGACTGGAGAGGACAACTTGATAGTGGCAGATGACTGACACAGCAGGGACATCCCACAGAGAAACCGAGATGTAAGAGAGCGTGCTCAGGTTCAAACTGCTGTTGGCAGCAGAAATGTCATAGTGAGCCCTTCACCTGGAGAGGAGGCCAGCTGAGAGGTAAGGACGAGGAAGGACTTCATCTGCAACAGGCACATACTCACAAGATAACACAGCTCATAGCTCAAATTCCAGAATCATTATGAGGTTTTCCTAAAATAATTCTGTACTAGACACACAACAACTTCAAAACCCACTGAGTTTATACCGGTTGATATAGTAGTACACCTCAGTGAGCTCAACAACTTTTAAAATAAGAATTATTATGCCTCAAACAGCATACAATTAATCTGCAGAATTTAATCCAGCAGGCAATCCCACGGCTGAATTCTGAAATAGCAGCAGAGTATTTTTATGAGCACTAGCAACATTTCTGCTTATACACTAAAGCACGAAGATGTTTTACCACCTGGATTCAGAAATCTGTCTCCAAGGCTTTATTAAGAATTTCTAGTTGGACTAGCAAAGCGGAAAGACTGAACAGCCTTTCTTAAGGCTTTAACAACTTTCTTAAGGCTCAGTCTTCTAAATGTTCATTTATTAACAATGCCCACCAATAAGTTGCCAGACCTGTCAGACCAGCAAGACCAAGAGCTCTAAGTCTTACTCCTGTATGGTTCAGAGAAATGCCATGTATATGATCATACTATAGCCAAATATCTCAAATCAACTGAAATAGATGATAATATAAAACTACTCCTGAATTAATTTACATCCACTCAAATAGATTAGTACAACAGGTACACAAACCTTCTTTTCTCAGAAAAAAAAATATAAAATTAGAAGAGCAGAAAGGCAGAAGGCTGCAATCCCAATCGTTATGCTCATAAACACATTACCTCCCAGCTCAAGGCCAAATTCTGTTTATCAAAGGGATTTATTCAAACTTTCCTGGGAAAAGAACTCAACCTCCCAAAGGTTTTTGGTTGCATTTAGGGAGATTTACCCAAATAATTTGACATTCATTGCTAAAAAAGGAAATCCTTCAGCAGAGTCAGATGTTTTGTCCACAGGAAAATAAAGAGATCCTGGAAATGGCAAAACTGACTCCAATTCTCTACTGCTGCTGTTTTGCTCTGATTACTTAAAAATAAAACACCAAAACATCAGAGTCTGCTACTCTTCATATTTTTTTTTCTTCTCTCTTAAAAGGCATTTTTCTGGCCATCACCTCTTACAAAACCTAGTAATAGTTTTCCCAGACAGCTTCAGTATCAACATCAAGTCATGTTGTGAATTCTATGACACTGCTCATTTATTCCCCCTCCCGGGAGCTATAAGCTGCCTGCACAGGTCTAATTGTACACTGTGGTATAACAAGGTGAGGTTTAGAAACCGCAAAGTTCCCCAGTCTCTCCATCTGCAGGTGGTGCCTGATGCCACGCACAGAATAAGGAGCGTGGCTGCAGAGTTCCCAGGATCCTGTCGTGATTCATTCATACTCAGACGTTCTGGAAGAGACTTGTCTGAGGCTGGCCAGAAGCCGAGTGGGATGACTATTCACAGAGGGGTTTTTTTTTACTATTATTATTGTTCAAAAATATTTTAAACATTTTTCTTTTTTTCCAAATATCAACTCAGCTTCCTCTCTCCTTTTTCTAAAGCTTTTCCTCTGGATAACGACACTTATGTCTGACCCTGAAATTCCAAACGAAATGAATTACACACTTTGTGACATGAGCTTCCCAGAACAATAACTGGAAGACCATTTGGCCTTCTTCAAAAGAGGCTATTTGGATGTCTAGGTATGTCTCGGAGCACGTTCGACGGCAGCCCCACCAGAATTCCCTGCCATGAAAGCAAAGCGCCTGCCTTAATCACGTGCTATCTTGCTTGTTTTCATAGCTCCCTATTCCGAAATCTCAGCCACGTGAATGAGAGGGTTTCGGCTGGGAATGGAGTCAACCATCAGCACTTCCCTCACAGGCAGAACGGTGGGTTGGAATGGACCCAGCGCCAGCACAAGCAACAGCCCCGTCCCACCGGCTCCGGGGCAGAGCTTTGCCGAGCCAACCAGGGCTTCTTCCTGGAGCCAGCTCGGCCAGCACATCCCCAGCCCTACAGGGAATGACAGGAGTCATCCAGTTCCAAAAGCTTCAGGCTGTAAAGCCACACGGTCCCCATCTAGGAGAATGGAGAAAAAGCAGCTTCACCTGTCCTCAGCCAATTCCCCTCCCAGCTTTAGTTGTGAAACCACAAGTCCAAATGTTATGAAAAATGGGGAAAAAACGTCCTCGGTATTTCCCAGGCAAACCACAGAGATCTCTACTTCCGCGGCATTCAACACTCACCTTTTACTGCAGACAAAATACAGGCACATCCAGGGCATGAGTAAATCCTGAGGTGTTCAGGGGCGCTTGCGATGGGAGCTCAGTGCAAAGCATTAAAAGCTGATGTAGGAAAGGCAAAGCAAAATGAAGCAAGTGAACTCGGGGGCTAGAGAGCACAGTAACGACGAGAAGATGCTACGTCATTTTGAGTTGACAAGTGCTACAGTAAAAAGATTAAAAGGAAATGGTATTTGGTCTTCTGCAAAGACAGTTTCTACCAAGGCGCTCACAAAACACTTGCTCGCCTTCCCTTCACCTGGTCCAGACCTGGCTTCCAGCCAGCACCAAAATTTCCTCTTCCCTCAATAACATAGGAAAAGTCAAAGTATACATCAGAATCAGATTCCCAGAAGGGGTGAAAACTCAGTCCTGTTATACACAGAGGAGACCCCCATTAGGGACTGCAGGCTGTGCAACGCTCTGTCACAACACACTCATCTCTATGTCCAGTTCAGCAGGAATTTTGTCATAGTTTTAGAAGACTTCAAAGACTTCAAGTCAAGAAGACTTCAAGACTTCTTCTGGTGCTGCAGCCTTGGGCAGAGATGGAGCTGTGGCCGCTCACGCCTGCTGAGGATCCAACCTGGGATGAGAGGTCCAGGTTGGACCACAGACATTTCTAAGCGGCTTCGCAGGGCAATCTGTTGGGTTCAGGTCAGATCTGAACTGCAAAACGGGGATCATACTTCTCTGACAAAGGCCTCAGGAAAGTGCTCAAGTCTGAAAACAATTTGCTTCACTTCGGTCAGCTAGATTTGCAGAGGCAAGGACAGGTATCAAAGTAAATTAATTATGAGCACATAAAATACAACCCACAGATGCAGCCTCAGAAGGTACAGAAGTTGAGGGTTTTCATTTTAAACAAGCAAAGAGAAAGCAACCAAGAAACATTACTGCTGTGAATGCTGCTTTACGTGTACTTGTTACTCTCTGCTCATTTGTACAACTGAAAGAAAAGGGTATTGCAAGGAAAAGGCCTATCTGTAGTCCTGCAAAGGTCAATGAAAGACAGACCAAAGAAAGGCCACCCAACCCTGGGAGGACTGCAATGAAAAACAGGAGAATCCAGCTAAAAGTACGGAATCTTCTCAAAGAAACACTCAATTTCAATATTCAACTTCAGTTGCGTGTCAAACATCTATTAACCGATTATTTTTTCACTTAGTATTCCAGGAAAAATAAACCCACTTTCCAACAAGCTCCAATAACCCATCATGTAACACCACGTGGACCTGCAGTAAGTTGTTACTCCACTAGATGCCTCTGTGCGTTACACAGACCTACTGATGGGAAGATGCTCTTGACAAAGATGATTAACGCGAAGTTGCTGTACTGAAACCCATCTACAGGGCTTTAGTAAACAGTTGTTTTGTTTAATACCAAAGGCACAAATCCGTATTTCGAGCATGTATTCCCACCAGTGCCAGTGAGAGTTCTCCTGCAGCTGATACACCCCTAATCCTCCAGGAATAGATGAAGTAAAACTGAGGTAAACTCAACTACCCACTGCCTTAAGGGTATTTTAACTCATTTTGCGGAAGAGCTGGGGAGGGCTTCTTTCATTTCTCAGTTGAATCCCTAGTTTTACACTGAAATACAGCTTTTCAACCTGCGAATACCTTGGGGAGGATAAGCCTTAGCAGATTTGTTTTAAACGGACAGTTTACACGTGAGAGAAGAACCATTATATGGCTATTATTTTGATTATCACTCAGCCTCCTTCCCAAGGGGCACCATGCATTGTTTAAATAAAATTTGATTTTAATAAAGAAAAACTTAGCCCACAGTCCCTACCTTGCTGTTACACTAGATTCAACTGCCTGAAGCGGATCCATGCACCAGGAGAACATGATCCAGGAGATTATTTCAAATTAAGGAGATTATAAATTCAAAAAGCATTGTCATTAAGCACATCAGTGAAGCTGTACCATTTCTGCTGTCTGCCATGGGATCAATCCAACACAGTTCCTGGAAAACTGGACCATAATCCTGCAATGGTGAACCTGCTGGACAGCTCGGCTTCTAAGCGTGGAAGTATTGCGCCAAAATTAACAAAGCCCAGAAAAGAGCTGAACATCAGGCTATGAGGTGTTTTAAAGAATTGAGAGCCCCAATTAAGTATCATGGGGTTACAGTTCAAGTAGAGGTACTCTAAATAATTTCACGGCTCTGTATCAAGAATACTCTGATAAACAGATCACAGTACAAGCTGGAGGCTCCAGGAGAGGGCTGAACACTGACAAAAGGGCTTTACCTTTTTTTTGCAAATCTCTAGGGCTGTACCTTTCAGACCAGAATTGCAATTTCCATGCACAGTTCTAGGGCTTGTGCCTTTTCCTTGCCCTATGAGCATTAAAAGTTACTTCTTCCATATCCACTGCAAAAAATATTGCAACTGACATAAAAGCCATTTGCCTGGAGAAAACCAATGAGATTAGATGAATTAACAATGCTAGGGATATACTCAACCTCAACAGGTACAAAATACCCTCATACAATCCATCCGTTGTCGTTAGAAGCTAAACTGGTATCTGTAGTGATTTATCCCAGATGGAAAAAAAACCCCAGTAATCTACATCTGGCACAAGTATGTTCAACCAAATATTAATGAGGAAGAGCTTGTCCTCTGACTAGTGTGCTCAATGAAATTGTAATTATAAGCAAGGAAATATGGTACATCCAAGAGAACATATGTTCGACTTGTGATGAATTGTCTGTGACACTAATCCCTGAATACAGCAATCATACTACTGACTAATTACTGTAATAGAATAGAAAACGAAACAAGGAGAACCTATCTGGTAAAGTGAAATCATAGGCTTTTCACACAACCTTGCAATTTGCTACCTTCTCATATTCTCCCCACTTACTTGCCAAGACAAATCAGTTAACATCAACGGAACCACAGTAGTGTGGCAGAGATCTGGTGTGTTCTTCCTAAACATGAAATCCATCAAATCTTTAGGGTGGGTTTTTGGGGTTTTTTTATATATATATACTGACTCTTGAGAACTATGAAGTGGATTCTTTCCAAACTGGAACTCATTACTGCATGTCTGAAGCCTAATCCAGCTTCCCAGAAAGGTGCGAGATGCAGGCTGTGTGATTGTTCTCCATAAAGAAAAGACAGAAAAGTAGCGCAGTGTCACGCGTAAAAAATATCTGCACCAAATGGACAGAAAATATGAGTTTTGGGGAATTATTTCCAAAACATATTTTAACCCATTCTTTTTTGCTGTATTCTGGTATTTTACATTCAAATTCTCTTTGATTTAATATCCCCCTAAAACTCTTTATAGAAGATGCTCAGAACTCTGCCTTTTCTGTTATTTGAACATAGGGTGTTATTCTGATCTGCATCAGTCGATCCATCATCATCTCCAGCCCTACACCACAGCTGCCCACTTTGCTATCTTAAACAATCCCCTCAAAATTATTTCAGGAAACTTTAAACAATGCAAATGACAATATATTTGGGGAAGTCCTTAAGGTAGTCTCCCCAGGAGG
>QJSC01006410.1:427668-455329 GCA_003697955.1 Calidris pygmaea
GGTTTGATGTACGGTCCTGCCCTTCACCTCCAGCTGGGCAGCTGATGCCGAGCTTGGTACCAGTCTGATCCCCAGGCTTTTACTACCAGTAAGCTTACTTAATGTTTCCAAGCAAATAATTCTGCTTGACCAGAGAGTTGAGCAATCAAAACGACTCTTGCAACCTGCGACTTCCGTGTACTTTATTTCCTGGATGAACCCACTTTAGTTTCTAAGAAAAACAGAGGCAGGCTATTTCTGTAACTGTGTTCTTTCAGCTGATGGTTTCTAATTTCCTTTGCTAGAGTAACTAACCATTTCACAGTACTTCAAATATTTCAGTGAAACTAAACGATCCATGCCATGCCTCAAACATGGCAAATATGACCTCTGAGCAGTAAAAGAAAGCATCACGGGTGCGTTTCCACCCCTGGTTTGCAACACAGTCTTGGGAACAGTTAAACAGCTCTGAGCGTGGACCCCAGGAATTCATCCCACCTCTGCTTGAAATCAGGGACAGTCCCTGACGTTCATCCAGTTTGAAAACTGGGCCATCCAGTGAGCTACACCTGAAATATAACTTAGTGCATGCCCGCAGGGAAATTAATGCCTCCAAATGAACAGAAAATACAAGCTTTCTATATATAATGGTCTGCATTTATGCCAAGCAAATAGCAAGTAATAAGATCTCTACTAACACGGAAGCAAAGAGAATAACTGAAGGAAGTTTTTCACCTTTTGTGTTTTCTTTAAACTGAAAGCAGCAGCTCAGTTAAACCCTGAGAGATGTTCCCAACAGAGCTCCCAAGAAGGATAAACACATTTCCCGTGAGAACTGGGCAACTCGCATCACCCATGCACGCAGAAATCTGGGTTTGCTTTTGTCAGCATCCTCCGAAACGTGATACAGGGAGGCGGTGACGACAAAAGGTGCGAGTGACACACAATGTCAACGCAACGTCAGACTACACCGAGTCATTCAATAGCCACACCGGTCCTCCACCAGAGAAACCCGATCAAGGTGACGAGGCTCACGGTATAGCAAAGTATAAACTTTCAAGAGCGTTGATTGAAAAATACTGGTTTTCTTCTCTTAACCTCAGAACTGCAGCGATGTTTCTCATACTGCAAAAAGCCACCCCTCGTTGCTTGGTGCTGGATGGTATTAGAAGAAGGAATTTGAACCTGACTGCGATGCTAGGAACCGCTCATGGTTAGCACTTACAGCTGGCAGAATCCCAAAGGACTTCACGGATGTACTCTTAACAGTTAATTTTTCTAGATATAGGCTCGAGTCTAAAGTACCGTCTGGATCCAAATACTGCACACTCCATAACTCGAGGCACTTGGATCCCAGGCTTGGGCTTCAGCCAGTTCCTTTGATGGGCCACCACTGCTCTGAGCCCAGCACACATCACCCTGGACATTGTGTATGACATAACCTCCCCTGCTGTGACATCACGGGTTGGAACAACTACTGCCTCACCCCTCAGAGGCAGGCACACCTCAACTGCAAGTGTTTGACAAGACTTACTCCTGTGATTGCCTTCCATAAATACCTCAAAGCACATGAAGTATTTTCTCCAAGTCCCAGGCCCCACAAGTCTCAGTCACACCATGCAGAAGGCCAGCTGCCCTTGCTTCCAGAAACAAAAGGGGTTTGCTTCCTAAGAACCTTCAATTTGGAGACATCCACCTCATTTTCCTTGTGCCATGAACAAGGACGTGCTCTCAGCTCTCTCTGCTCCCATACTGTGGGCTCCACTCTCCACACAAGACAAAGCTCTGTCAATGCAAGACCAATGGAATGCAGGAAAGTCCCAAACCCATATTTTTTCCAACTTCAGTATTTTCAGTACCTGCCAGGCTAGAAATGCTGTTAACTCAGGTACATGACTTGTTAACTAATCCATAAAACGTGGACAACTGGATATGTACACGGCCTACGTGGGAGCGGAATTTATTGCATCTACAAACCATGAAGCCAAGTGCAGGAGCTCAGTGAGAGAAACAGCAGGTACGAGAGTGTATTACCTTGCAGAAAATTGGAAGAAAAAATAACTATTCTCTCCAAGACTGAGGAAAATAGCACCTTCCCAGCTGTCTATTGGCCAGAACCAACGGGATACAGACTTCTGTCCCACAACAGATTGAGATAACAAAACTGTCTTCTACCCTGAACATTGGTACGTAAAAATTAGTTTTAAAGAAGACAAAATACTATGCTAAATAATAATGTGGAGAAAATTCATTTCGGATCATAAGAATAATTTCTCACAACCAATTTCAAATTCCTTGAAATTCTATTTAACCTAAAATTTTAAAAACTACAATTCTTTAAGATGTCTTCTAAAATAATTTTGAAGTTGTGAAAATGCTCAATCATGGAAGCATCTGTAGCAGTACTGAAGTATTTATGGAACCAATATTAAATAGAGTATTTTGTCAAAAATTTCCATTTCATAACCTTTTTTGGTTTTTGTTATTAAACCCAAAATATTTTCGGAAGAGTTTCCAGCTCTAACAATAGGATATGTAAAAAGATATAGAATAAGAAAGCTGGCACAGGCCAAAAGCTGAAACCCCGGATCTAGCCCAACTGGGGGACAATTTTACTAAGAGAAGAGGAAATAATTAGTCTCCACGGAAGGTCGCAAGCTGCCAGAGCCACTAAAGCTCCAAGAAGCGTGTCCAGTTCCTGACTTCTACAGATGAGCTTTGCCTTGATGGCCACAGTAGTGGAAGATGCTATGGTCCACCACCACCCATCCTGCATCTCTTGACAGTAAAACCAGTAAAAATAACAAAGCCAACTGACTCACTATTTACAGGCAAGAAAAGGGGAGGCACTAGAGCCCTTCCCAGCTAGGGAAAGGTTTATTTCCCTCTGTCTCTCCCCTGCAAAGCCTTTGCTGCTGCAGAGGACAGAGGGGAGGTTTGCCCGGAGAACTCCACACGTGAATATTTAGGAAACCAGGATGAAGTTCAACCCAAAGCAAATCCCTCTGTACCCCAGTGGCTGAAAATTCAAACGCATACCTTCAGTTCTGACAGCTCTCCCTGGGTTTTGAGGCTAATATAACGAAGTTTATGTTGCTGTGTTTTTTAGGTTGCTGTAGAAACCTTAAAAAAAAGCCACCCTGACCTCTTTATGGAGAGGACCCGATCCAGAGCCCCTAGAAATCCTCCACGGGAAGACTGCCATGGTTTGCCCCTGGCTATGGACCAGAGCCTTATTTTCTAAGAACATGGTGTAGGAACTAAACCCCATTCGTCAAGGGCTGGGAACCCACAGGGAAGCACAAACCGGCTGAGAAGGGAGAACGATGCCCGACGCTCCCCTCCATCGGGGCCATCACAGCCCCGATGGTGCAGCAAAGCAGACATTTTGCATTCAACTCTAATTTTATTTTAAAAACTACAAAGCATACCAGAGCACTGGTGAAGCACATCCGTTTATATTTGAACTAAAGCATACTGGCGCTCTCCCATATTTTTTTGGGTGGAAAGGGAAACTCAGTGGGTCACAGCAGGGTAATCTCTTTTTAATGTAGTGCTCTGTGCAAAATCCACACGAAGCCAGCCAAAGGAAGACAGATATTAATGATATTATCTTGCCCACGTACAAAAATAAAACATCTACAGTGTTATTAATCTGCCTTGATGGCTTTCTCAACACAGAAATATTCCAAATTACCAGGTCTGTTAAAAAGGACAGAAAGAGCATTGCTAGAAATAAAATGCATTTTCCAATTTTGGTGTGTGTTTACCTTAGATATTTATATGGTCTCCACTACCTCGGTATCTGGACTTTGTACATTTTTAACATGATTTTTCTATGTGGTAGGAAAATATTTATCCCCATTTTGCAGATGGGAAACTAAAAGAAAAAGTAACTCACCCAGCAATGGCAACCAGAAGTACTTAATTAACATCAGATTTCAAAACATAAAAAAATTGCCTTTACAGTCGTGAGTTTCAGAAAAACAACAACTGCACCTTCTGTACTTGCCCTTTCTTTGCTGAACCCAAAGATGTTTCTTGGCTTTTCTTCTCAAGCATCTTTGAGGGATAAAAAATTATTTTTAGCAGAACAGGTGCATTCAGGCATGTGATTTCTGAATACAGGACCTTTAAAGAATGGGAGAAAACTGTGAAACCCATGAAAGTCAGCAACGCTCGCTCTGCCTTGACCTGGACCTGTCCTCTTTATACCAGAGGCCTCAAAAACCCAGCTGATTACTGCTCAAGCAGAGAAAGAGGAGTCACACTTGGCTTAGCAACAGCTACTGCCCGATGGAGAACAAGGCTCAGACCCCATCACTCACAACAGCCATGGCCAGAAGCCATCCAATGGCTAGTTGGCACAGCCCAGCTGGGCATCAACAAGCATCAAGCCCAAGTTAGCCATCATACACAAGCTTTATAGCACACCATGTGTGGATCTGCTTGTTGCACAATATAGCAACATCCCAGCAGGAAGGCAGACATTCCCAAGGTCACCTTCCAACACTCCCTGCCCTGGGCAGGGACACCTCCCACCAGCCCAGGTTGCTCCAAGCCCCCTCCAACCTGCCCTTGAACCCCTCCAGGGATGGGGCAGCCACAGCTTCTCTGGGCAACCTGGGCCAGGCTCTCACCACCCTCACACCAAACAAGTTCTTCCCCACATCTCATCTCAGTCTCCCCTCTTTCAGGGTCAAACCCTTCCCCCTCCTCCTAGGGCTCCCCTCCCTGATCCAGAGTCCCTCCCCATCTCTCCTGGAGCCCCTTGAGGGACTGGAAGGGGCTCAAAGGTCTCCCCGGAGCCTTCTCTTCTCCAGGCTGAACCCCCCAACTCTCTCAGCCCGTCCTCCCAGCAGAGGGGCTCCAGCCCTCCCAGCATCTCCGTGGCCTCCTCTGGCCCTGCTCCAACACCTCCATGTCCTTCCAGTCCTGAGGTCTCTGGAGCTGGATGCAGTGCTCCAGGTGGGGTCTCACCAGAGCAGAGAGGTAGAATCAGCTCCCTTTTATTTGAAATAACTGAACAAACAAATCTTCAACCTTATGGCAACAGGAACAAGTCCCCTGGTGTCACTAGAAATCATCTAACTGCTCAGAAAATAGTATTTTCATAATTGCTAAGAAGAATTAGTCGACATGACAACACGTTTGGCCAGAAATACCTGGAAGACACAAATCCATTGGGCCCTTGGTCATCACACAGAGAAAAATTTAATAATGCTCAAAGTTTTGATTATTTTTTTCTTTGTAAGGATAAATTCTATTTTTCCCCCCCTTGCTCACAGATTGTATGAGAATTCTCAGTGTATATGTCAATACCCAGAAGACTCCCCAAAACTCTGCACCATGCTACAGACATGGACTGTACGTCAAGAATTCATTCCTCCTGAACTTCAAGTGGCCACCAAGGTGTACCTGGACAGGAGATCCTTCCTCCGGATGGAACAAGCAACCCCCAGAGCTGTGTATTTCCTCACATCAGGGATTCTCCCTTGCCTCTTGGCTGACAAAACATATATTTACAAGTGTAAATAGATGTTTTCATTTGCCCGTGTGGTTTATTGTTTCTTTATACAACGTTATTTTCCACTGTTGTAAAAACACAAAAACATTAGAGCTGCTACACAAAACCCACTTGAACTTCTGTGCATTCACACATCAGGTCTGGTAACAACAATAAATTATTCAATCTGTGCATCCACTACGCTAGTGCCAGCCTCAAGTGTTCAGAGTATCTTTAGGATTGGTTTTCCTTGCTTTTTGCTTTCTAGACACTGCTGCTACTCTCATGTCGCATCTTCTCCAGCAAATGAAAGAGCAAGATACCTTCTGTCTTAATGGAAGTTAAGATTTTGATTGAATTTCTTGCTTCATCAGCAGTGACATTAAAGAATGGAAGACTTGGGGTTTGGAGCTCCCAGGAACTGTGCTTTGACTTTTGCTTGGGAGATACCACAATCCCTGATCAAGCTGAATCTAAAGACCAGCTTTAGCTGTTTTACAAATGAAGTTATTAGATTCAATTCATAAATGAAATCCTAAGGCTGCCATGCAGTCACCAAACCCATACGAGGCCAAACTGACGTCACCTGAAACACGCAGGAATACTTTCGTTGACATTAAGGTGGTTTTGATTGAAAGCATGGAAAGATAATCCTTCAGATGGCCAAGAACCTCAGTTTCAAGACCTATTGAACAGCTTAAATTTCAGACTGGATCACAGACAGCAACTCACGCTTTTCATCTATCGCTCATCATTTCTCAAGGTACGTTATAAAGATAAACCTTCCTCTAAGAAGGTCTACAGCATTTACAAGATGAGGAACTTCACTATTACTGAGCAATAGCCAGCATTTTCTAAGCATATGGTATCCAAATGCCCGTTTGGAAACGGCATTCACTCTCCTGGGGCAGGCACACACATACACCTCATAAAAACAGATTTACAAGTCAAAATCAGCCATGGTTTGGAATGCAGGTCCTTTTCCATGGACACTGCAGAGCAGGAGGTGCTCCCCAGATGTGCCTATTGTAATAAAATGCACACTTGCAGGAACAACCACCAGCTAATTCATTACGGCTTCCCACTTATGGGATCGTATTAGAGGGCATCAAATCATTACAGCTCAAAGGGAGTGCAATGGGGGCACTGTTTGCTGTTAATTCTTTATGCCGCCTAATTAGACCAACCCAGGCAATGCTGGGGCATGCACACACAGTTCACAGGGACAGCAAGCAAATGAAAATAGCTGTCACACACCACACAGTGTCACTGAAATACAAAGCAAGTGTGGACTCTCACTGAGACTTCTTTGTAAACTCTATTATATTTACTAATGGGACAGAAATGTCTCTTTTGGGGGGCACACTCAGAGCTGGCAGAGCTATTCTTCAGGAAATGCCAGCTATTCTTCCTTCTCTATGCATCGTGTTTGCAAATTATTTTTTCCCTTCACAAAATGAAATTATGTTTTTTTAACAAAGATATTTCTTCAGCCACCACTGTTCAATTTATCTTTTGGTCAGGCGTGTTACAGTCTGCGGGTCTCCTCAAGTTTTAACTTCAACTAGAAAATGCTCACAAGCGGCGACTGCTCCGGTCACTGGTTTGACTTCTAACACCAAACACTGGAAAATAATGAATTCCAACTAACCTTTTTGTAACCCCAGATACTCACCTGAGGAGCAGCCAGCCCTGAACTACTAGTACAAACCAACCACCCTTGCGTAAGTGACCTCAAGCAGTAAAGGGGGAAGAGACAAGAGTTGTCAAAACAGAAAGTGAGTTGGAGTAGGTTTGTTAACTTTTTCTGCTGTTTAACTAACTCTGCCCTTAGCGTAGAGGGGGGATATTTTTGGAAAGTCTTATAAAATCCATTCAGCTGTTTCTGAAGTAGACGAATGTGGAAAAAAACCCCTCACAGCTGTCAACTTTATTTTTCAGATTTTTTTTTTTTTCTGGGTGCTTGGATAATTCAAAAATGGCCTTGATTTAAAACTCCAGACTTGGCAAGGGCAAATGGTAGCCGTGAGTGAAAAACAAGAGCTGTGCTTTAAGTTCTGAAATAAGCACCTTGTGGATGTTTAGAACTGACTCCCGAGCCAGACACAAAACCAGAAAGAAGGGCTCTGAACCTCAGCAGGAGCAAAGGCGGGCGTTTGAAAGATTGCATTAGCATTTATATATTTGAAGCAACACAAGTGATTAAATATAATGAGGGCCCATCCGAAAAAAAGAAAAATCTCCTCAAATCTGCTATCCCTGCAAAGTCTCACAATAAATATGAGGTAAAATAGCATCTCCTTGAAAGGGCACACATTATTTTGTTAATTTTTTTTATCTCTACTGAAATATAGCCTTAACAGTGTACATGCCAATAAAGTTAATTAATACACTAATCAAACTGGGAATTAATTTTCACTGGCACAGTGAAGCAGTACCTGGAAACTGATGGCTGCACTGGCTGGTCATTATGGGTTTTCAATGGGTTTTTTCCTGCTTAAATTTTGTGCATGTTGCTGCTACGATGGCATTGTATGTTGAACATCACCTTCAAGTTCGCATCACAGATGGTTTTCTCCTTCTCTAAACGACAACTGGCTCAAAAAGTACTCGACCAAAGGTTGTACAACTGCTTAGCTCCATAGTTCAGATGGTGAACTCTGACATCGTAGGGTCTTTTTCCTGAGGCAAACGCAGTTTAATTCATAAACTTACATTGGGGGGGGAAAAAAAGGGTAAATTAAAGCAGAGCTTCGGTAAAACAGAGGGCTTTCAGTAACCTCCATTCAGTAGCCAAGAATTAGCAAGGAAAACACCATTTCCCATTTTTTTTAATTGATGCTTATGCCAAAATGCCTCAGGTATGTACAATCCCAAACAAGTGTCTTTGGGGAATTTCAGCCTCAGGAAACATACTCTCCTGGGCAAAATGTGGTTTCCTGGAGTCGGTAGTTCTATTGCAGAATCCTGGATGTTAACTTTGTTAATAAGAAAACATTTTTCAAATGAAAAATGACTTGTTAAACCACTTTTATGTCACTTTTTCAGTAACACATTAAAGTAAACAAACCTAAGATGTTAAATAAAATAAAAAAACCCACTACACCTGCAGAGTTTTACCAGCTCACATTACAAAGTCCTCTCTGAAGTGGTCGGTGAGCTATTTCCATTACAAACAGCAAGTGTTCTTGAAAGTAATTCAAAGAGTCAAATTAGGCAGATTACATCAGAGTATATTTCCCTGCAGCATAAGGACTTTTGAAACACCTGCCTGACATATTTCAACCACTGCAGAGAAACACTGCACTGACTGGTTTCAGGAACTGCTCGAGCCTGGAAAGAAAGCCTATTTTATATTTAATTCTACAAAATAATTTTTTTAATGCACAAAACAGTTTTGTTTACTATTTGTATTTTTGTTTTCAAACATGAAACGACAATATTCCACAGTGAAAAGAAGCCAAAAGCTGCCCTGGCTAAAATGACAGAACGTTTTGTACATTTTATATTAAACTCTAAAGGCCTCCTGGAGTGTTTTGCTGGAGACCCTGTTGTCTGGAACAGCTTTTAGCTAATTAAATATGTTACCCACAAAACTCAAGTGATGAGTTTGAGAAGGCAGTAATGGCAGAGTCAGACAACCCCACATTAGAGGGTATAGAAATGGATCCACCGTTAGAGCTGAACTGCCCCAGATGCACTGCATCACAGGGTACCCAGCATCTGAAAATTTCAGACGCTCCTGCAATTGCCCACTCATTTAACTTCAGTTCTTGGAAAAATACTAGAGGAAATCATTACACAAACATTTTAAGCCAGAGACAGAGATGACTGATAGCCAACAGGGGTTTCTTGAGAGCAAATCACATCCAAGCAGTCTAGTTCCTTCAACAGCAGACAGACGGGTTATGTAGACTGGGGAAAAGCAGCAGATGCAGTTCATGCCCTAAATTATCAAAAGCAGTAGACAGGGTGACAAGACCAGGAGTGGGAGTATCTTGATGTAATAGTGTTTTGACGTTGCCTTCCAGGACATTTCTTCATCTCGATGTACATGCAAAGCTGGGTGAAAAAAAAAAATCAAACTGCCCAAGCTGGTATCGCTGTTCCCTGCACCCAGCCAGGCTCCGCTTGATTCGGTCCTCGCTACAGTTTATTCAGTATTTCCTTGAATAACTCAAATGGTGGAATAGGCAGTATTGCTCTTAAACACACAGTTAACACTCAGCCAGAGAGAGCTGCAAAGGGAGTGAAGAGTATTACTATGCAAAGTGGAGACACAAATTTTTTAAAAGTGGGTTGGGGGAGGCAAAGGGAGAAAAGGATTCAACTCAATATGGAAAAATGCAAGTTTTAACCTAAGTCAAAAATATCCAGTTGCATAAATCAGAAATTGGGAATATCTCCTGTCTGCTATCAGGCACAGAGACAAATCATGGAATTATAATGAAATAATCTGAACATCAGGCAGTTACACCAAAGGGCAGAAAAAATGTAGATATAAATGAAAAGGTAGCATGAGAGATGCGCATTGTATTTAGCATCAGATTTTGAAAAACTCCTCCTCAAAAAATCTATGTATGCAAGACTACATAACAGAACAAACCAACAGACATGTCGGAAACAGAATGTCCCAAAAAAGCCAGAAAAATTGAATTATTTAGAACAAAAAAAGACTGACACACTGTATTAGTCTTCAAGTACTTACGGGATAAAGCAAATTATCCACTTTGGTTTCACTTTGGATATTCAAATAGCATGCAGAACGTGGAAATACAGCAGTAAAAGTACAAGTATTTGTCTGATATATGTTAAAATCAGTTTCATTAAGTCAAATAGCTGACTCCTAGAAGAGGGCTCCATTTATTTTTCCTCAAAATGACAAGAGAAAGCTACTGAGAATCATAAAGAAGATGTAAACACTAGAAAAAGCTTTCCAAGTGCAAAGACAGTTTTGAGCTGGATTGGATTGCACTGCGATGCAAAGGATTTCCCTCAGGAGAGAAGCCAAACCTGTAAAGAGCTGGGAAAACACCCCTCTGCTCTGGAAGCCCCTCCTGCTCCACCAGCCTCCCCACCGGAATGATCAGCGACCTCCCGGGTGCCCTGCAGAACCGGGGATGGCTCAGCCTGGGACACCCTCCTGTCTGGGAGGGGAAGGTAAATCACTGAGGCTGAAAACACTCCATGGTTGGAGTACGCTGTCCCTTGAATTTAAATTCAATAATGGGAGCAGCAGTTTCCTCAGGGAGCACCCATAAGTGAACACGAAAGCAAAGACCTTTTCTATCATTTCATGCTAAATGTCTGCCTTAAGGACGTGACATCTCAAGTTGAGCTGAAAAGTATTTCCTAGCAGAGATTTCTAAATCTTATGAGACTGCTCCTTTTTAGTTTTTGCATTTTTATAGCACTATTATCCCACATTATTTTTCTTTTTAAAATAAAAAGAAATATCCTTTTCTAAATCTAAAGTTCAACATCAGTTTGGCAGTTTAAGCTTCTTTCTTTACAATGGACAAAATCTCCTTATGTCAAGAACATAAGCCAGTGCAATAAATTTCTAGGAATTTTTTTTAGAATCTGTGATTAAAAAAGATGTTAAGCCCATTCCTCACGTTAACAGTCCCAGCAGTCTGTCAAGATGACTCTGTCTTCAATCCATCAATTCCAGATACTACTACTGCTTTTTCAGAAGCCAAGTTTCAACAACCACCACAACCCAGTGGTGTCTGGGGAGGCCCATCTGACACCCATCTGACACAATTAAAGTAATTAGTAAAACCTAATGCATTCTATTAGCTGTGCTGCTGAAGCTTTTTAGGGAACAGCGGAAGCAAAGGTTGTAGGGAGAGGTAAGCATCTTTTATTAGACCACCTTATACAGCATTATTGATTCAGGACTACACACCCAAATTTCTACCGAAATTGTTGTAAAATTAATTTAACACTTTCCAAAACAAGTTTTTCACCTTTTATTTCTGCCAAGAGCAGGAAGGCAGCACTGCAAGTTCTGTACACAAACATTTTGGATGACCAGGTTTTAGCTGAGGATCAGAGCCTAACCTTTCGTGTGTTTTTTCTGCAAGACAAAGGTAGGAATACTTCGAGCCAAATAAAAGAGTGCTGTCTGCAGAGCTGAACATTTATTCTTACGGCGTAAAGGATCCCAGCAATGCCTAAATGTTTGCTTTAATTCTTTCCCAGGTACGAGCTGGGGATGGTTCCTTTCACAAGGAACCTTGCAGTTGTGCTATGTGAAGCACTGCAGCTCATGTATAATGAGGATGTCTTGGTAAAAATGTCATATTTTTTTTTTATGTTGTGCAAGCTCTAAAACTGTAAAACCAGCACCCTGGTAAGTCAAACCCCAGTTTTATGGAGTTAAGAAAAACAGTTTATAAACTCAATAAAGCAGTTCTTGGGAGCAAAGTAAATTGGTGCTTCAGAGCAAGACGTTTTAACATACTCTTTAGCTTTACCGAAAGGGAAAAAATCCCCTGCCTAGAGAGAAACTCCCTACAGACATCACGCTCTTTATAGGCGTTTTGCACCAAACCCATCACTGGTCTAATCCCACGTGAGTAATCTCAGAGTCTGGAGTAGCATCAGAAATAAAGAGGTGCCCCTATGTGAACTGGACATGAAGGTGGCCAGCCAGCTCGTGTGTCCCACAGAACTCCTCAGGTCCTTGGTGAACACATCATGAACATCCCAAAGCATTTTGCAGATGTTACTGAAGATGTTTGAACCACTTGGCAGATAATATAAATATTTTCACGTGTTCCATCTACATCACAACATCAACTACAGCCTGGCAAACGTTGTCAGTCTCTCCTGGGGATTGTGGCAATGTCTGTGAGCAGTGGGATTCACACAGCAGAGCGTGACTGCCTCAGGAGACAGTTTTCTGAGACCAACTGGTCCAAGTTTTTGAGAAACTGAGAAGAAAAACTGATGGCATCAGGAAAAAAAAGATCCTGACCTCAAAAAGTCAGCAGGACCTCTATCAAGGTGGCCCAGATCTCACCACTGCAGCCTTTCAAAACCACTGTAAGCATCTTCACCAGAAAAAACCCTGAAGTTCCCAACAGCACTAGATCACAGGAGCAGGGAAAAACTTCTTCAAGACCTTTATAAACACATTGTTTTCCCATCAGAGAGAACTGGGCTGTATCTTACGTTAAATAAGCAGAATAATATTATTTATGTATTCATATTTTTCCTTTCTGTTTTAGATTGCGATACTTCTTTCCTTCTGTTTTTCCCCCCTTCTGAGAGCACAATCCAGAACAATTTAACAAATTATAAATTTAACAAATTAACAAAACCACCAAGTAATTCTGTCACAATGAAAACAGATGAATGTTGAAATGACTTCTCCACACACTGCAGGACTGCCCTCTGGGCAAATCACCAGATGATGCCCAACTTCAACCCATCTTCACTTCCTCAGTGCTTTCTTTCTTGTATAATCTTTGGTAAAATGTTCACAAAGAAGGTCATAGCAGCAGGTAAGTACACTACAGAACTCAAAATATGACATTACTTTAAGTTTTAATAAAGGCACACTTTTTATTTAGTGTTAAGTCATTGCCTTGATACAATATTGTGAACTCCCCTATTAATAAAGTCGGTAGCCACGTTCCCAAAAGGATGTTGTGTGATCAACAAAGAAACTCCTAGAGAGATTCAACTGCAGAAGCAGGACATTAACTGGAAGCCCATCAAGATTATAGATACCTTTTACATTATGGCAGTATTCCAGACTTAGATGACCATAGAAATAACAGTGAAAGATCATTCTTGCAGTGAACAAACAAAGGATGTAAAAAAAGCCCACTGAGCAGCTAGGAAAGGACAGCACGGACTACAACATATGCAGAGCACTGGTATATACAATTAATATGAAGCTGACTTTCCTGTCATACTCATTCCAATAAATATTCTTGAAGAAAGCCTAATTTCTTAAGGCTCTTATTCAGTACAACAGGTTTTTCATAGAATCATAGAATTGTCTAGGTTGGAAGGGGCCTTTAAGATCCTCTAGTCCAACCATTTCTTAAGGTATAGAATTGTTTCGGTATTTTGTTGAACTGAGAACAAAAGCTGTATGGTGGGTTCTGATGGCACCGAGATGTTGGATGCCTAACCCCATGTAGACAACAAAGTACCTTTCCAGATGACCCCACACAGAAATACTGCTCCTCCCTTAAGGTGGTCCCCAGCAACCCCAACGGTCTCAGGCAGGTTGTAGGCTGGTGGAGAGGCTATTTCAGCCGCTCCGAAAGGGCACCCACCTCTGGAGCAGAACAAAGCAGCTGTTTAATAGCACGTCAACACCCCTTCAGGAGAGGAAGCGAAGGAAAATACCACATCCATTGAAATTTAATTTGAAAGAATGCACACGTGGTTTAGGAACAGAGCTAGACGGAGACAACGTTTCAAGAGAAATGCTATGCAAACAACTTCCCCTTCGGTATATACCACCACTCCCAGCTTTGAGGGACCGAGTTCAGAGACACAACGGGGCCAAGCTTGTTAGCTGCTGGATGGAGCCCTTCCACAGGAGAGCATTCAAGACAGGAGTCTAATCCAACCTCCCTTTGAAGTGGGAACGCAGTTTATGGTCCTCTGGTTACTCCTTCCTTGATAGGCTGGAGCAAACCCTTTTTTTTTTTTTTTTCTTCTTTTAATGGAAAATGGCCACCATTAGAAGACAGAGGACTGCACTGATTCTGTCTGAGGGGAGCCATCACTAGCCTCAGGAGGGAGTTAAGGTAGTTTATAGAGATGCATGTTCTTTTGATCAAACTGCATTTATTTAATTTTACTTAGAGCTAAGTACACAAGAAGCTGTGAAAGGAAGAAAGCCTTGCCTCGGGCCCACAGCACAGAGACAGAAAATGATTTCATTGTTGTCACAGCTCTTGCCAATAATACAGAAAAATGTATCAAGCTGGCACCACTTTTTTTTTCCAAAAGAATTTCCTGGGCAGCACAACTAAAAAACCCTGGCAATAATAATGTTAGCACAACAAATGCTATAATTTACACACCTGTCTGAATCCCCAACAACTCCCCTCTTCAAAAAAAAAAAAAATCCATCTTAATTACTTCACAAATACTTCAACCAGAAACCTCGTTTTCCCATTAAAAAAATTCTATCCAGTAATTCAAGTCAAATATGCAACAAAATTAGAGGTTACCTTGAGGATACCACTAAAATAACCGTGTCCACACACAACTAGATCATTTGATCTGTCAGGGATCCAAAGCTGGAAGTTCACTGTCAGGCTCTGGAGAGTTTCCAGAGCAGCACCCAGAGCCTGAGCATCTCTCTGCTCAGCAGGGTGAAGCCACACACACACGCATTCCTCAAGCTATTTTTCGTTTTCCCCTGTTGTTAGTGAAACTAACTGACAGTGGGTTTCTCCCGATTTGTTCAACAGCTCCCTACAAACCCCTTCTGTGTGCCAGGTAGGTCTCCAGTCCACACCACAAGCAGGGTGGTGGGGAGGGTCCCATCCCTGCTATGACCACTTAACAGAGCACTGAACAAGGCTTTTTCATTCCTGTGTCTCACTATGTTCACCCTTTGCATCCCTCCCTAACCTGTAAGAACTCCAAAGACTCGTCTTCTGTAGTTCAGGCTCATGGAAATGGTCCCAGAAGTCTGCTGTGGTTCCTAGGAATCACGATACAAAATACTCCTGGGATTTTTGCCATTTCCCAACCGTAAGCCAGCAAAACTCTTGATTTAAAACATGAAGGAATCCAACCAAGCCTCAACTACAAACTTTGCTTTGGTGGAAGACATAGTTCTCTGAAATATTTTGGATAAGCGAATGACGACAAACAAACAATAAGTAAGCACCTATGGTAAAAGCCAGGAAACGTGAAGATATCCTAAGATTTCCATCACCATTAGCTGCGTATCCAAATAACCTGCATATGGGACAGCGGTTTTTGAGGACTCCGGCATCACATGGCAATTTCTGAAGCTTTTGGTACAGGCAGTATTTCCCAATAGAGTCTCCTTCTTTCAGGATAGATATCGACATCATTTCCCTCAGATACCATGTCCCAGCTTGGACTGAAACACACAGCTACAGGGAAGAGCTCGATGAAGGAGCAGCACAAGCGAAAGGAATTATTCCAGCCTGCACGATAAGGAGAAACAACAACCAAGCTGTTTTCCTGAAGCAAGAAAGTCCATCCCTCCTTAAGGAGTTTGCAGCCAGCAAGACACAACTGCTCTACTGTACATGCAATAATGGCAGGTGGTATCTCACCTCTCCATTTTATATGCATCTAGAAAAAACAATCTTTTTCCTTAGCATTTTGAGTGCTTATTACATTTCTCTTTCCTTCCCGTTCTTTAAGTCCATGCTTTGGGATATTCCTTTAACTTCTTTCTCTGGTAAAGCAAGAGACTTAGGGAATAGCAAGTCAAACTTTGGCTAGTAGAAATCATGAGATATCCAAATGAAATTAGGTTTCTGGATGGTCTGGGTACCCGGAGACACACAGGGGAGTGCAGAAGACAACCTCAATTCAAACAGCCAAAGATCAAACCCGCCAGTGAAATAGATTTGGCTGATACTGGGGTGTATTCCAACAACTCGACTCAAAGTGCCCGGTAAACTTTAATTCAGGCGGGCAGCACGCTGTGGAGGAGGAGAGCATTAGCCAAACTTTGTATTAACAACCAAAGTAAAAGTTAGATTAAGAGACCAATCTTAAAACTAACCCTTAGTCCAGTCCCTTATGAAAGATGGGCCTGCTGAAATCAGGCCTCAAGCAATTTGCCCAAGGATAAACAATAAATCAATGTAATTAGATTGTTTCCAACCTAAGCAGAATTATTTACAGTTTTCATGTTGAGTTAAAAGTTCTCTAGCTATGCAAATATATCCATGTAGGCATTATTTTATAAACTTTCCTTTTCTGAAGGAAATGTAAACATATATATACAAAAACATCAAGGCTACAGACCCAAGTACTCAAAACTTCGGAAAGGCCAGAATTAAGTTTGCATGGGCAAAAGAAAATATTTTGCTCTTAATTTCATTCCCAGAAATGGTGAAACCATTTTTTTGTTGAAGCTTTCCAAACAATTCATCTGAGGCAGACATTCAGCATGGAAAGTTTCAGCCCAAACAGTTAAAATTTGGCAAAGTTCTATGCCACTGAAAACAGGGTCTTATAATGGGAAATGTGAGGCAAGCTTAATTACAGGCAGCACTACCAGCAGCACTTATAATATATTTAGGACTAAAATTTCATACTGGCTTTGCTAGGTCTGTTTTTCTAGGAATACTGTACAGAAGTATTTGAACCTTCTTCCATACGTTTAAATTGCAGACTGTGTTTGTAAGTCTGGGGTCTTTTGACAAACTTGGCCAAAACTACAACACAGCTATTTGCATTAGCCATCAGACAGAGAAGACATTACTTAAAATAAAAAAAATAAAAAAAAAAAAAATCTCACTTACATGATATGAAGTAGAAGCCACAAGTTTTCAAAGGATCTCAATACTCACATAGGTTTGAGTTTCCATGAGTTTTAACATGGACATTTTTTAGTTTGTATATTTCAAATCAATGGTTAAATGGTGATGCTTTTTTTCTGTAAGAATTGCCTTCAGGTAAAAGAAAATTATTAATAAAGAATTTTCAGTATATCTGAAATAAGCAGATCTGCTTGATAACTAGTACCTGGAATTTCAACAGGAAAGAAACAAAGTTCTAAACAGACAGACAGATATGCTGCTGCGGAAGGAGCGGGCACCGTCACAGTCCTCGACTCTCGCTGTCCCTGAGCAGCTCCTGCAGCACATATTCTGCATTCATCTCCTATTCCTGATGGATTCCACAAATTTCAACGTTGCAACACTGGATGAATTCTCTATCGGGTAATAAATCACAACCTTCCAACATTTGTATGCTTATACATTAGCAGGTATTAAAGGATCCTTAAGGTCCAAACAGACAGTGAGGATTACACAGAAACATTAAGGACAGCACCAGACCTTGACACACTTCATTTTTGGTTTGGGGCTGGTTTCTTTTCGAGGGAGGAGGCAGCATTACTATGTACAACCAGGTTCCTCTCTAACGCTACACTGCTCACCGCAGACAGGGAGCGGGAGTATCACGCTTTTCTCTGTAAAACAATCCCCAAAGTAGAAACTCATTAGGGGCTGTTTCTCTTACACCCCGAAGACGACAGTGACGGGCTTCCCACCCCATTCCTACCGACCGACAGTTCCAAAAATGATTTACAGGAACTCAGAAACTGAACATGGTAGTGAGGGGACCAAAATAAAAATTTGCAAGTGCACAGGATGAAGATCTGTGCTCTCTCTATTAAATTCTGGTTTACCCAAAGCCTTGCTGAGATGCAGGAGATCTGCTTCCAGTTCTCTCACCAGCTACAAACTTTGTTTAATTTTGGCTAGTTCCTTTACCTCTTCCAGGCCTCAGCTTCCTATTTTTGAAGAGTAAATACCATATTCTCTGTTCACCTGCTCTTTCCTAGTTAGACAGTAGGCTCTTCTAGGCAAGTACCTTGTATACTACTTCTTGGCAATGCCAACACATCTCAAGGAGGATTTAAAGGCACTGCTGCAATAGAAATAAATCCCAGCCTTCTGTGCTCTCAGTCGATTAAATGCCTTACTTCCAGCAAACTTTACACCCCCATCCACTTTAATCAAAAATTCATATTTTATTTGATGCTTCTTCCATTTGCCTCTTTTGAGGCAAAGCCCCCAAAATTATATCAAATATTCTACTCAGCTAAACGTACAGTGACTTCTTTATTCACTTCAATAATACATAGTGACATAAAGGAATCCTACAAGGCAAAGCATCTACGGTAGGAAAAATAAAGGTCACCTGTGAAGTACTTCTCCAACTTTCCTAAAGACTTCGTATTTGTAACTTATAAATCACGGAGGTTTGTTCCATGGTGATCTGCCAATTCCACTACACTGCAACCAACATCTTTAAGAGCTCACGGTGACACAATGGCTTCTTGATTGAGTGTATTTACACAAAATTTCCTACATCAATCTTGCAGCACCAATGGAGGTGATGTAAGGAAGCTGGGAAACAACTATCAACTGTAAAAATGCTAAGGTTGCCCTCAGCAGCTAAACACAGCAGTTGTTGGGGTTTTTTCCCCAAAAAAGTGAAGGTGAGGTTTTAAGCTTTGTGTAAAATGCCAGCCTTATGAAAACAAGTGTGGAAGAACTTTATTTATAGCAGCAAATTTCACATTTTGTCTGCCTAAACCAGAGCGTGCAGCTGTGATCAGAGCATGTAAACATCTCCTGCAGTTTGCAATTCAACCATAAAAATTTGTTTCAGACGTGGACTTGATATTGAGGGGCTCAGCTTTGGCAGCTGCCAGAAGGCACAATTCTCTTAATAAAGAAAATCCTCTGCTTTGTATGAAAGATTACAGAATAATTCTGTATTTCTTTGGGCTATTTGCATCACCACAGGCCAATATTACAGAAGTGCAAGCAATTCCTCACAGACAAGTTGGGCATCCAGAGACAGTGTGTTATGGGCTACATCCAATTTATCTCGAAGCTCAGAGTATTTAATTTCATTTCTAATACAAATATATCCAACAAGTTCTTTTTACTATTCTTCCAGCTTGCTTATTTATATACAGGATGATTTTATATACAGGCATGATTTTGCTCAATGTATTGTTCTGAAAATTCAAATAGTGGTGGCTTCTCTCCAGCTATATCCCAGGGAAGGCTTCTAAAGGAACGAGACTTGAACCAGCTTTGACATGACTACACCTGTGGAAGCTGCAAGCTAAGCAGGAGAGCTACAGCTTGGTCACAGAACACTGTTTCACTTATGAAATCATCCTATTTGAGACTACTTCTACCAACTGTATTAGAACTGAACTGGCAGTAGTTATAGATTCACTTCCTATGAACCCAGCCTGATGAGAACACCTTCAACCCTCGAAACCAGACTCATGATGCAGTTTTGCCTCTGTATTGCCCGTGCTCCCTGGAACTCGAGTTCAAATTGGGGTCTCAAACATTAAAGAATTGGTGATTTTTTTTCCCCCAGGGATATAGGATGGCACTTTGGGCAGTCCAGAAAAGGGTTAAGTTACCTTAAGCCCACAGATCTAATCTTCCTTTTCAGTGTCAGCACTCTGGTACCCCCAGTTCTATTCCCATCAAAAGCTGGAAGGCTCAGGAGGAATGAAGGATGAGGAAAAGATCTTTGAGCAGTTTTAGACACGTGAGAGTTAGCACCTGATTTTGTCAAAACGTTGAGAGGGATTTGGTAGCATTCAACTCAAATGAGGCATTTCTAAAGTACTTATCCTAGATCTCTGGTGTATAAAAACACATAGATTTCTTCAGATTTCTCTTGTATCAAGTACATGAGAGGGGAACAATGTCTTTACTCAAGCCAATAAATCAGACTTCTGCCTCTGCAGTGTTTTAATGAAAATGATGAGATTTTCTTAGAAGTCACACTTCAATGCAAGGTGCAACATCACAGAAAAGGAAAGGGTTTGTGGAACAGCAGAAGGACAGGTTGTAAACTTTACGGTTATCCTGAACTACCAATGGCACTAAGAGTAAACCAGTCTAACATTCGGGATGATCCAGTCATAGAAAAAACTGCCAAAGCTGCATTTTTCCATAAGGAAAATCTAGGTTTCCTGCCAGCATTGGGAGGCGTTAGGGGTACTGCAGCATTGGCTTTTCTAGGGAGGAGAACTCTTGCCTCCATTGTCCATTCCTTTCATGGAGGTGCAGCCTTCAGCCTCCTGAGGTTGAACCAGAAGCTTGTGCTGCCGCGTGGTTTCAGGGGAACTCCATAAATGGTGAGCAATTTGGGAATGCTAACCTAAAACTCACATCTGCCAGCAATTACACTCACTCACTGAAGCACAAAAGAATTCTGCTTATTTGTATTAAGCTGTAAATGCAACATGGCATTGGCTTTCAATTACAGAGATAAGTCTGTCATTACCTAAACCGAACACTGTACATGATCAAAAAAGACAGGCATGCCAGCAATTATGTTCTTATTTCCAAACTTTAATCTGGTTGCATATAAATCAGCATTGTTTGCTATGTTTTAAGATTTATTACTGCATTAAAAGAGATCCACTCTCAAAACCTAATATGCTGTCTCATAACCATATTCTTACACACATAACACCTGGGAATTCTCCCAAGCCCAACAGGGAGAGTCCCCAGGTTGAAGGAAATCAACTGCTGACAAAGAGAGTGTGTTAATTAGATAAGAAAATAAATACATCCTATAAGGTAAACGTAACACGGCCATCAGCTTTAATGAGACAGCATTTTACAGAAGACTCTTAATACCTTGTAAGTCTGAAGAACACTGGGGTAGCTGCCGCATTCACCTGTACCATAAGCTACAGAAATGTGTGCTATTAATGTGCAATACGTATTATTAATATGCTATTACTCATGAAGAACTCACCGGCCAGCTTTCTAGTATTTACCCAACGTGTTGTGGCCACTGTGGTCAGGTCCTCTACCTCCAAATTACTCTCCTCAATTTCTAGTTCACAGGGACTGGAGTGACCTCAAGAAAGCTGTAATTCAAGAAATTAGCAGTCACACCGACTGACTTGTGATATGTTTGGCTTCTGCTCCACGGGTACTGCCTCAAGCTCAGAAGTGAAGAGAGGCTTCTAGAGTCAGGCTCATCAAGGAGGCTGTCAAGGATGGGTAATCCTGCTGTGCGAGTGAAACCAGACCTCCATGTCAGCCAGAGCAGCAACACAAGCTGGTACGCCACAGCGCTGGTGGTTACAGAAGCAGCTTTTAAATGGTTTCGAGAGACATGGAAAATGCCACAATTAGGGGACTGCAGATTCCTTATGCAAATATTTTTCATACGTCCTCCCACACCGGGAGGCGTTTGATTTTAGGCTTGTTTTCTTAGGCAAACAAGGCTTCAGCAACCACAAAGTCTGTTTGCTCCACCCAACAACCTGTGTCATTCGTTACTACTCTATGAAAGTTTATTTGAGACTGGTTCTCCTGCAAAAGTCCTGAAAACACATGGCCAGATAGAAGGAGAGAGATTGTTTTCATGACTGAGAGGGATGAACTCGCGCTGCAGACTTTATTACGTACCACTCACAGTTCACCCTTACATACCAGAGGTCCCAGCTCCGGGAAACAAATCCTTAAGAACCTGGTTTGATCAGCTCTGCTACACGTGGGACAACTTGGGTGATGAGCAGGGACAGGAGAGACAGTCTCAGTTCTTGCACTCTCTTTCCTGTTATCAAGAAGCAGGTTACAGCAACAGCCATAAGGAACAGCCAGTACTTTTGTAGGAGCCAACTGGTGCAAACAGTAGAACGTAAACTTTAATGGCAGAAGTCAGCACTGAAAGAATACAACCTTCAATTTAGGATTATATTTTTGCACCAAAATAAGGCAGCATGTATGATCCTATTATTAAAGACTCCTAGCAGGAAGACTGTTACCCCCAACAAAGGTCTTTAGTAAAGAAATATTTGTGATACTATTCCCTTCAGTCCAGCGGGAAGCATCCTACACTCCTAACAGGGAGGGTGAATGAACTACCCCTTATTCCTTACCCCTTCCCCCTCCATGCAGCGGGCGAGGAAGGGCTGAACCACACACAGGATCCGTAGCAACGCTCGGAGCTGGTACGTGACAATGCAGGGAATTAGAAGCACATGTGCTAGGGGAGAAGTGTAATGTAACCGGCACGCTCCAGATGCAAGACATTGACTGGGAGATTAAATTACAAAGGTGTCAAATTCGTAGGAGGGGTGGAGGCAACGGAGCAGAAACAGTTGGCAAAGTGGGGAAAAGAAATGTTACATCAGAAAAAGATCTTTTAAAATAGAAGGTTTTGTTGACACCTCGGAAGCCACTTGGACTAAATAAAGAAGGGAAAAAAAATGAAGAGGTGGGAGTTGAAAGAGGCCGAAACCCCGTAACTCCAGAGAGGGCATTGTTTTATATGTAAAGCGCATCAGCAAAGGCAAGAAGCAAAAGAAAAACCAAGGCAGGCCTTAAATCTACCTATTCCTTAAGCAGAAGCCTGGAGAGCATTATGGGCTTCCTTCTTGAAACCAAGCCAAATGCAGCCAGCTATGAAGACTTTTGTCAACATGCAAATATCAAGAGAGAGGGCAAACAGGAAGGATTGCCCTAAGACCAACGCCACATCGGCATCAGGACAAGGAAATAGCACCTGGTGTAAAATAAGACAGGAAAGCGCTTACATCTGAGAGGAAACAGAAATAAAAAGGGAAGGTGTGTGGCATTTCTATAAAACAGAATCTACACTAGGTCTATAGAAGCAGACGTTATTATCCATAAACTGGGTAACAATATTAAATATGCCCACAATACTAATTTGCTATCAATAAGCTTAACAGAACACAGCCTTACAACCTTCACAGCACACAGAGAACTGTAATTTCTGGTGTTACAGAAACTTAAGCAGATGTTATCAGAAATATTTACAGTCTAAGACCTAGTCTAGAAAATTGTATGCACATAAAAATTTACATCCCCAAATTTATTAGGGCTACACACAGCACATAACAATTCTATTTATTTATTTTTTTTTGTAAGAGGGACAAGAGTTTTATACACTTAAAGAGACCTGAGTTGCAAGCTTTGCACTCCAGGGAGACAGCAAAAAAGAACCAACCCCTAAATGTGTTCAATCATGTTGTTTCTTGTACTCACTTGTCACCTCTCTCTCCCTCAATTACTTGCCTTCAACTATTTCTTCCCTAGAAACATACGACCTTAAATATTTTCAATAAAAAAATCCAAGGCATCAGCAGCTCTGAACTTTCAGACAGGCTTGAAAACGGAGAAGTATTTTGATTACCTTCAAGACTGTGCTTCTCCTGCAGTAGGAGTCATATTCATAGGCAGAGTTCATAGCTTCACTTCCTCACTTAATGCCCTAGAAAAACTGTTTATTGCCTCATACAGTTTTCAGCTATGAACATTATCTTTTTACTTACACCACAAACTACAGGAGATCTTTGTGGGTTTTCCTGCCAGAAAACACTACTTTGACATATCCTTAAACTTGTAATACATAACAGCATTACAAATCAATCATTTTTCTACTACTATATGGTAAGCTCACGCTGTTTATTAATGTCATGCCTTAACACTCTATCATTAAATTACTTCATTGTTAAATTACTTTCCCAAGCACTTTGTTGGTTTTCAGCTAGAACTATCACCACTGAAATCTGCTCCTCCTGTGAACACCGGTTTCTCATCCTAATTAGACCAGAGAGGTAAATCATTTTACCATTATGTAGTGACACCAGCTCCCAGTCTGACAGTTCCTCGCTACCCTAAACCACCATTTCAAAAGCACAGGGAGACAAATAAACTCACTTTCAGAAATGCAGACATAGACAAAAAGCCACTCTGAAGAACTACAGCAATGGTGACATGCCAAGAGCTCAAAGAATAAAACACGAGCAAGTAAAACTAACCAGACTCTTTATTAATCATTTCCATGTATAATCAAATAAAAAGAATTAGAGACCATTAGCACCTGAACATTTTTTCACCAAAATCAAGAGATAAGTAAAAACGAGGAGGGAGGGGGGGGTGTGAGGAAAACACAAGCAGCAAGCAAATGAAGAAGGGAGGAAACTCAGTATCTTGTTTCTTTTTCACAGTATTTCAATTTCACTGCAAAACCAAATGTATATAACCTCTTCCACCCACACACATTGTTGTTTTGGTTTTGTTTTCGTGTTTGTTTTTTTTAAATAAATGTTGTAGGAAGTTGCTTTCTGACCTGGCGAATGTTCCACCTGGGACCTCCAAATCCTGGCAACAGCCACAGAAACTTCTCTGCCATCACCCCTGTCTCACAAGGATGACCAACTGGAGACCCACTCCTGAGACCTCAAAATGATATTCCCTACCCAAGACAGGTCTTAGGAAGCATCTCCATTTCCCATAAACAAACCCCACAGTTTAACTCATGGAGAACTGAAGATCTGGAAAAAACAAATCAAAGCCCAAACCATGTGGAAACACCTCCTCACATGCTAAAACACCACTTACTTCCACATTAGAACAAAATTCAGCCCGTAAATCATTGCAAGGTCTGGCTTGAATCAGTAGCCCAACCATAACCAAGGGAGAGTCCACATGACCCTTTCTAAGCATTTAGTCAACATTTCCTCCTGCCAAAGCAAGGCATTTTTCCTGTACACTCAAAAGCCCCTGACTCAGGGCTTTACCTGGTACTCCAGTATACAAAGGGGAGGGATCATTTGAGTCAACCTGTTCCAGGCAACCACACGGACAGTCACTCAGTGCCAGAAAGTACCAAGAAAAACCATCACACCACACAGCACTTCATGCTCTATAATAAACTTCCTATCAGAAGACACAAAAAGTATTCTTGTAGCATAGGACACGGGCAGACTTACCAAGTCCGTTTTTTAGAGAACCCTATTCCTGTTTGATACTTGATAATAGAAACAGACGTATCAAAATCCACTCCACAATGTTCCCAGTGTTATCAGAGCACATGTAAGTTTATGATGAGTCTGCACATTGCAGACATGCACAAAGCCATTCACCACTGCTTATAAATGAGATCTTACCTTTACAGTACTTGAATTTACTGCTCCAGAGGTAGTTTCACCAATTCTGCTGGGACTTGTTTACGCTGTCAAAAAAAAAAAAANAAAAAAAAAAAAAGGGGGAGGTCAGGAAGGAAAAGAGTACGTCAAAAGACAAAGTGGCTTGCTCACGAGTGAAAATAAGAATGATTCCTAAGTTAGTATCTATATCCACCAAAGTAATGATCCCTATAATTCTTCCATAAGTTAAGTAAAACTTCACCCTGTAAAACTGAGCAGAGCACTTTGGTACCACAAAGGCTACAGCACCAGGGACAAGCCACTTTCTCCACACAGTTCTGCTGCCTGGGGCAAGTGCCACTCACTCCGAGGAGAGAGGCTGGCGTGGGCAGAGGCTGGACAGCCAGGATTGAGGTGCACAGTAATTTTGTATTGGCAACATGCATTCATACCAAGTCTGAGGCTGGATGTCCAACAACTTCTCAAAGTCAACACAGGAGCCTACTTTAAGTTTTACAATATCCTATCTTTCTTGAACAACTCCAATCCAATCTAAAAACTGAAAGAAGTTTATTTTATCAAACAGCCACAAGTCCAGGTTATCCAGTCCTCCGCTCAGAGCATCCTTTAAAAAACTTCAGTCTCTGAAGACGGCACAGGAGACACTGCCAAGCTCAGCAATCAGCTGGTAACCTCACACTGAACTGAATCTCTTAGCCAAGTTTGCATCTTTTGGATAGTTTCAGGACATATCAGGGTGAAACTGGGTTACCTTTTCTATCACTCTGGGACTGTGGTAGGGTACCTACCCTCAGGAATAGCAAGGAGAAGAAACCTGACAAAAACTCTGAGGCTTTAGTTACTATTTACAGTGCATATGCTGAATCTTATATTGATTTGTTCACTCCTGTAGGCTTAAAATACACTGTTACACACATGGAGCAATCCTAAAGGGTCCATTATTCTGCTGCTCTAGAAAGCACCTGAGCTTTGAACATAAGATTTTTACAGATCTCAGAAGCAACCTTTTAAGTTCGTCTACAAGCTAACCTTGAAAGAGTAAACCACAGACAAAGTGTAGGAAAAAAAAAACAACCACAAACCAAGCAGAAACCTCTTATCACAAAATAAGCCATATGAAATCAAAGTTTAATTCTGAAAAAAAAAAAACCCTAGTCTAATTAATCTACTTCAAAAATCAATTCAGACCTATTCCCCTGAATGCCTTGTCCCAGGCAGTGCTATCATGTCATTTTCACACCTTACTAGACATTATTCCACAGACTATAAACAATGCCTTCAAGTGTATAGGAATTATGTATAAAGGCAGGTATAAATTAATGGGAATTATTAATTTATTATTACATTGTGATAAGAAGATAATTTTGTAACGTATAGAATCATAGAATGGTTAGAGTTGGAAGGGACCTTACAGTTCCGCACAGGTGGAGCATATAGTTGTGGCCTGTGCATCTCTTCCTTTCACCCACCCAGCACGTCATGAACCAGATACAATTAAATCCAGTTTCCTCACTTTTGTTTCTCTTCAACAGAAATACTGGGCATGAAGGTCTCCGAGTATTTACTTAACTCCAGACAAACCCTGGCTGCAACCAATCCAACAGGCAGCTCCTCCTCTCCCATTCAAGTTGGCCTCATGAACACTATTACAGCCAAACAGCAACATCCTCAGTTGGCAATTAACATAGATCACCTGAAATTATACTTGCTTACACTAATGGCCTGACCTAATTAGCGTAGAAGCCACAGACTGTTACCAACCGAGTTGGAACAGCTTAAGCCTTGAGCTGTCTGTTACCAGACTTCTAGTGCATTTATAACAATCATAGAATCATAGAACTGTCTGGGTTGAAAGCGACCTTTCAAATCATCGAGACCAACCACCAACCCAACACTGACAAAACCAACTAACCCATATAATCATATAATTGTCTCAGTTACAAGGAAACTTTAAGATCATCTAGTCCAACCATCAACCTAACTCTGATAAAAACCCATCACTAAACCATGTCTCTAAGCACTATGTCAACCCGACTTCTGAACACTTCCAGGGATGGTGCCTCAACCACTTCCCTGGGAAGCCCATTCCAAGGCTTAAGAAACCTTTCAGGGTAAACATTTTCCCCAATATCCATCCTAAACCTCCCCTGGTGCAACTTGAGGCCATTTCCTCTTGTCCCATCGCCTGTTCCTTGGGAGAAGAGACCGACCCCCCCCGGCTACACCGTCCTTTCAGGGAGTTGGAGAGAGCGAGAAGGTCTCCCCTCAGCCTCCTTTTCTCCAGGCTGAACACCCCCAGCTCCCTCAGCCTCTCCTCACAAGACTTGTGCTCCAGACCCCTCATCAGCTCCGTTGCCCTTCTCTGGACACGCCCCAGCCCCTCAAGCCATGTCCCTCTGTGGGAAAGTAACGGAAGATTGGCGAGGAGGACTGTAAACACGCTCAAGTGACTCGCATGTGGGCTGCTGGAAAACACATCTATCACACTAATTGTT
>QJSC01006410.1:455850-472350 GCA_003697955.1 Calidris pygmaea
TTTTTTTTTTTTTTTTTTTGGTTCTAAGACCAAAGGAGAAAGGGAACACCACATTTCAGAAGAAGCCAGTTATAACAGGCGGACTGTTTCGGCCCGCTCCCGCAGCTTACCGCCGCTCCCGGTGCCTGCAGCCGGCCCTCGCCGCCGCCATCGCCGCCGCCGCCCCGCCCTTGCCGCCTTCGCGGTCACGTGATGCCGGGGCGGCGCCGCGCGCCCCTTCCAGAAGATTCCGCCCCCTCCCGCCCGCACCTGTGCCCGCCGCGCTGGAACGTACCATCCGCCCCACCCTGGGGGGAGGGAGGGAGGGAGGGAGGGGGTAGTGTGAGGGGGAAAGATGGCAGAGAGCCGACGCTACAGAAGCTCCCTTTCCATCATTCACGCTGAAACACCGAGGCTGGGGATTAAGCAGACCGGTCATTTATCCCAGCTGCTTCGGCAGAACCAGCGACCCGTTCTCTCTACCCACCCCCCTCTCGTTCCCGCACAATAGTTCGTTCCAGCCGCTCGCCCCGCAGCGCCCTGTCAGTGAGGCGGGCAGAGGCCGGGTGGTGCTGGCAACGGGCGCCATCGCTGAGGTGATTTTATCTGGCTGTTCATCAATTCAAGCTGGTAATAAAGTAAATGTGGCTGGGAGCAAGCAGTCGAGTGAGCGGAGGGGAAGGTTCCCCTCAGGAAAGAGCTGGCTCCTCTCGGAACAGGGGGGAGGGGGTGTCTCCCAAAGGACTGCGTGCTCATGAAGGTAAAGTAGCGAAAATAATCCAATTCCCCTCACACAAACCTGCGCTTGCACATCAGGGTGATAAAAATGGCCTGAAATGCTCTCTTTTTGGACTGTACTGGTCACTTCCCAGGCGGTGCAAGCTGATGGGGGGAAAGCCATGGGCCACCCCAGCCCTGCTGACAAAGCCACACAGGCTTGCCCTGGTGGCACGGCAGCACCTGAGCCCTCACACAGCCTCTGGGTGATGTCCCCTGGCTGCTCCCACCTGGCTGCTCTGCCTCAAAAACCAACAGACTTCTTAAAAATAGCTCTATCCTACCCTTTGACATTTAAACTTCCCTCCTAGTTTCCACTCCAGTTTGACAGTCCGTTAGCAGCACTCCCAGGCTTACAGAAACTCTCACTGGAACAAAGTAAAGATTATGGTTTGGCATGAGGCGCTGTCTGATGATACAAGACTGCTAGCTGTCCCCAAAACTCACAGTTGAATAATTATCTTCCATCTTTTGCCAGTATTTTGCCTTTGTGCTTCCGTTCTCCTCCAGCCACTGCCCCTTTACAGCAAAGAGACTGACTCTTTTTCTGCAGACCCTCCTGGCTTTGCTGATGAGAGGAACACACAGCAGAATGACCTGTTGTTGAAAGAGGGCAAAGATATTTTATCATCATAAGACTAATTTCGTTTCCTCTGTCCCCTTCTCCTATCTCGCAACTCCTTTTAGTTCCCCAGAGGAAGGACAGAGCTCTCCCCAGCACCCATCTATTTTGCTGGAAGAAGGAGGCAGGACGGGTATCCAACCCAAAGAGGTTTTTCCTCCGGGCAGGCAAGAAGAGAGTGTGACAACTGATGTGTTTCATCTTAACTCAAGTCTAGCTCCAGCAGATACATGATTAAACTGTAAAAACTGGTAATACTGGAAGGAATTGGTATCACAGAAGATCATCTGTTCAGAGGAGTTTGGGACCAGTTACTGAGATTGATAAGGACAGGGAGCCGTGCCGAAAGACAAATTCATCCTGGTTGCACAGTGCTTTTGCTGCTGTGAACCAAGAGTAATTTTCAGTGGGCAGTACCTGAAACGTGAAGCACATCTGGTTTACCCTGGTGTAACATGAGACTGAACTTCGGATTTTTATGAACACAGAGAAACAGCTGCAGAAGTTAAAACTCAGAATAATCCCCCTCAGTCAAGTATTTGGCCCAAAAAGGAGTATATAAACTCGCAGGCTTTGTGCATCATTTCTCGTATACACTATTCAGGTCTGTTGCTTCTCAACACACACAGTGCAAGAGCACATTCAGCCACGTATGTAACATTAGATTTAACAAAAGGATAAAACTTGCAAGTACTTCAGATGTTTACGTCAATCCCACCTGACATAGCAGGTGGCCCTTCAAAGCACCTGCAGTTTATTTGTCATCAGGATAACCTAGGAGGTCCAAAATGACAAATCGGGGTAGCATCGTGGCGTGGGATCAAATCGGAAAGAAAAATAGACTTCATCCATAAAAAAGTGCATCACTGCCAGCCTTAACATTCATGGTCAGAGTTGTAGTTTTCAGATTGTCAGTAAGCTCTGCAAAACAGGCTCTGGGCTGTCAGAGTGGGGACAGCCTCCGCAGCAAGAGCTCGCAGGACAACCTTCACTGCAGCTACGAGTAAGCTGAGAGGATACAACCTGTTGAGCATACCCTCCTTGGTGTTACAGTATTAACTATTGCCAGCACAGCAGTTGCTGCTTGGGTCCACAAAAAATATTAAATTTTCTAAATGGGAGACTGGGCCTAGAAGAGCAGAAAATGTTTATGTGTTTGAAAGGAGAGAAGGCAGAGAACTTGATTTGTAGCCTCCATCATGCTTTCAGATCCTACATGATGAAAGCTGTTTTTATACATTCAGGATTCAACGCTGGCAATGCCTAATTACACTGAGCAACACTTCATTACTTGAATAAAACCAGGGGGTTCAGCAGGTCGGTTTGCGTGAAGGACTATTCAGACTGAGAGTTGCAATTTGGCTTTGGTGCTAATTGCTTCTCTTATTTCTTTATATAGCATGAGAGCTCCTAAATGCTTTTCCACAGAAGCCAGAGAGAACATTGCATGTCTGTTCCTTCTTCATCTAAGAGAAATGTATCACTGCCCTTTATGGTTGTTATCAAAATCTGTATTTAAGCCCAGAGAGGAGCACAGTCATTTTTACAGTTTAATGTATTTTTGGCTACTTTCAGTTTTGTCCAAGTCAGTATCTTAGAGTAATAGTTGGTTTGTTCTGGTCTCTCCTTCCATGATACATACTGTGCAGTACTGTTGGACACTGAGTCTTTTGCTGAATACTTGGTTCAAGGAAATGGCTTTTTACGTATTGGAAAAAATCAAGAGAGCAGCTCCAGAGGACAAATGTACCAGGTCAGGGCTCTGAGAAGTGTTACCCAGAGCTCCTGACACAAAAACAGTTTTGGGCCGTTGGGAACAGGCTTCATTTGGGCAGTTGAGTTTGACATGGCTGTGACTGAATATGATTGAAATCCACTTTAGAGCCCCTAGAACGAGAAGATAAGTCAAATCTACCACTTGAAAATTATTTCTTTCATATCTTTTATTGGCAATACTATGAGCTTGTAGTTAATGGTGTAGCAGCTGCAAAATGTCCAGGTCAGGGCTACAATGTGGGGAAACAAGCAGAAGTTTAATTTGTTACCCAAACAACCCAAGTCCCTGAGATGTTGTTCCCTTTGTCAGCATGTTCCTGCCATCAGACATTCTCTTGAAGCGTGCAGTAAGGACTGGTGCTTCTGGAGCCAGTTACTGGTGTTTCTGGAGCTGGTTACTGGTGCAGGGATAGCTCTGCTACATGAGAGTTCAGGATGTGAAATGAGACAAATTGCTTTCAACTCGCCCAGCAAGTTTCAGCAGGACTGTAAAGGGACATTTTTCAAGGCACCCAAAAGGAGTTTGGGTATCACTCTCCTGTTGAAAGACCACAAGTATTTAAGTAATGAACTCCTCCGTTGCACTTTGGAGGAGCAGAAAGGAACGCTAAACAAATAGGGTTTAAATGAACACCAGCCTGCTTTCAAAGCCATCCATGAGAGCTCTCAATCCTGGCCAGTCGTTTCAAAATATTCACAGCCGCAGACAGAAGCCTTTAAAGTCTCATCTTTATAGTCGGGGAGAAAAAGCCCCTGCCACTAGCTTTTCTCGGAGGGCATTCCTGATGGACACTTACCCAGACGCCTTCCAGCTCTGTGTGAAGTTGTCTCCTGCAAGACTGGCTAAAATGTTTCTGCAGTCATGAGACCAGGCGGCGGGAAGTTAATCCTTGTCATCACCTTTGTGACTCACCTTGCAGTTTCAATTGGACAAATTGCTCCTCACATCTCCTCTTCAGAAAAATAAACCGCTGTGTTGAGCTGTTAGCGCAGAATGGCTGCCACGTTCCAGCCTGGGCAGACGGATTGCAGCAGTGAGTCATCAAATTGAATGTACAGGCACGATAGCTGAGATTTACAAAGAAGCTTAAGCCTTATTTATTTCACTGGAGTTAAGTATCTAAACCATTTCCATTCTGCTAAAACCCCTCTGCAGCGTACCTGTTACCTGCGATGCTGGTAGATATGTGCTATATGCTGCAGGAACTTGGGTTTTACAAGATACTGATGGCTGAGCAATAATGTAACTGCCACCTGATTTGCAATGCCAACATGGTTAGGAACAAGGGAAAAATCACTGTCGATATAAAATTCTGACACAGTGCTTTTGACACAGTCTCCTGCAGCATCCTCACAGGTGAGCGTAGGAAGAGTGGGTTAGATGAATGGACAGTGAGGTGGATTGAAAACTGGCTGAAAGACAGAGCTCAGAGGGTCATGATTAGGGGCACAGAATCTAGTTGGAGGTCTGTAACAAGTGGGGTTCCCCAGGGGTCAGTACTGCTTCCAGACCTCTTCAATAAATTAATTAATGACCTGGATGAAGGGAAGAAGTGTCCCCTCAGCAAGTTTGTGAACAAAGTACAAAGCTGGGAGGGGTGGCTGACACACCAGAAGGCTGTGCCACCATCCAGCGAGACCTGGACAGGCTGGAGAGTTGGGCAGAGAGGAACCTGATGAACTTCAACAAGGGCAAGTGTCGGGTGCTGCACCTGGGGAGGAATAACCCCCTGCACCAGGAGAGGTTGGGGGTGACCTGCTGGAGAGCAGCTCTGAGGAGAAAGACCTGGGAGTCCTGGTGGACAACAGGATGGCCATGAGGCAGCAATGGGCCCTTGTGGCCAAGAAGGCCAAGGGCATCCTGGGGGGCATCAGGAAGAGTGTGGCCAGCAGGTGGAGGGAGGTCATCCTGCCCCTCTGCTCTGCCCTGGGGAGGCCCCATCTGGAGCACTGGCTCCAGTTCTGGGCTCCCCAGTTCCAGAAGGACAGGGAACTGCTGGAGAGGGGACAGGAGAGGGCTACAAAGATGATGAGGGGCCTGGAGCATCTCTGTGATGGGGAAAGGCTGAGGGACTTGGGTCTTTTGAGTCTGGAAAAGAGAAGGCTGAGAGGGGATCTGATCAACACCTCTAAATACTTCAAGGGTGGGTGTCAGGAAGATGGGGCCAGTCTTTTTTCAGTGGTGCTCAGGGATAGGACAAGAGGGGACAGGCACAAATTTGAATATAGGAATGTTCCACCTAGACATGAGGAGGAACGTTTTTCCTGTGAGGGTGGCAGAGCCCTGGAAGAGGCTGCCCAGGGAGGTGGTGGAGTCTCCTGCTCTGGAGACATTCAGACCCCACCTGGACATGTTCCTGTGGGACCTGCTCTGGGTGGACCTGCTTTGCAGGTTGGACGAGATGATCTCTGGAGGTCCCTTCCAACTCCATATCATTCTGTGAGGTTCCCTAATGTTCAGACCAAATGTGAATAAGTAAGTTTCATTCTTTTCATTTGAGTGTCCTTAAAAACTGCTTCCTTGAGGACACAGAACCATAAAGCCGTCAACTTTTGTTCATGGTGGTTTAGTTTGTTGACAAATCAGAAACTCTGAGGGGGGGGGAGGAAAAAAGTAATTACTTTGACCTATATGCACACAAGCTGTCTTATTGTTTTCAACTGACATATTTGTATAAATAGATTTGTATAAATATTTATACAAATATCTCTGAGTATGTAACCTAACCCATGGTAGAGCTGAGATGCAAACTGTCTTCCATGACGAAGACCCGATTATGTCCTATTGCATTTTTAATATCTTCTGTCTTCCCTTTTCAGCGTTCTTATTAATTATTTATTCAGTTATGGTCCCTAAACAGCCTAATGAGCAAGGACCTGAACACATTACGTCAAAAGATACTGACGTAATAACCAAAGAATATACGCAGGGGAAAAAAGAGAGCAGCTGGCAAAATAAATAAGGAAATGAACTCTCTCAGTGTAAAATAACTGATTTTGGCATCAGAATTGAAAATCACAACATGTCAGAGACCAAGAGAAACCTTCATAAGACAGGTCCTGCTTTCAGTTACATGACTTCCTGTTGAACAGCCTCAGTTAGGTGGCTTCGTATTGCTGATATGGTTAGATTATTTTTTCTGAAACTGTGATTCATCTTATGTGTATCTATTTTAGAACACATTTCACCAGTGATTTAAGATCTGCAGAGCTATTTCAAGTATTTCCCGTGGTGTGTTGATAAATAAACAATAAACCCAAACCTACTGCATTCAAAGTCAGACAGCCTAGAGGTCCTGACCATGAATTTTCTTCAGACGCCTGATACAGATGGTTCTCTCTAACATGTCACATCAAGAGCATCACCTTCGCGTAGTGCTCCTTTGTTAAACAAGGTGACCTCCAAGGTAGAGACTTTAGGCCCTTATCTTAGCCATCAAGGATGCAGAAGTTACTACCTGCCCCTGGAAGTGTCTCCTTTACAAGACATCTCATTGCCAGAGACATCTTTTGTCCATTTAAAACATGAAAAATATAAAAGGGATATAAAATTAATTACCCTTGCAAAATCTGAGCAGAATACACCCCTCTCTGCTGCAGCCCTCATAACTAGATAAAGTAACAGGAGTACAAGTTAAGAATATTTTTTGGTTTTACCTCATTGAGTAAGGTCCCAAACTCACACAGACTACCTATTTAATTGGTAAGACGGTCTTGTTATTACAGCCACATTTGAGATTATAACACACTTTGACATTCAAACTCGGTAAGATTTCAGTTTATCTAATCCCAGAAGACTCTCTGTGAGAGATGCCAAGTCTTTATTTTTTATTTTTTTGGCAGTGAAACTAAGAATTTAATTATATTTAATAAGAGCAAGATCTATCCTTATACTCTGAAGTTGCATCATGGATCTCCTAGATCGTTGTAGACCATAAACAGCTCCATCATCTCTCTCTTTAGTTACAAATTAGTTTCAGTTACACCAAAAATGTATCATTATTAGATGAAGACGAAACCATGGAACTGTTTTGCTCTTTTCTGTGCACTCTTTTCAAGCAGCAATGGTCTCTTCATCTCTTCCACAACCCTGAGTGAAACAAGATGTTTGAATTCATTTCCCTAGCCCTGGTTCGTTGCTTTTACCAGCAGAGCAGCCACTAATTTGGTGTAGAAAGAGGGGCACAAACAGATTCATCACTAACTTCAATACATGCAACCCTGGGGTACAACTTTTCCGAGAAAGATAATGCAGAGTGTAAAGTGGCATTATTTCTACACTGCATATGTGCAAGGTGGGAGGCAGATCTATTAAAAAACAAATGACAGCTCATTTGACTGTGCAGGCTCTTATTCTCCTGCAGCCCCTCACACCTGTGATCAGAGAAGCAGTCTTCAAGATCCTTCACATAATATTCTACCCAAGCTGACAAGAAAGTAAAAAGAACTGGTCTGTCTTATCATTGTGATGCTGAAAGATTTTTTTTCCTTGTTTGTCGATACATGAATAATTAACTGGTTTAATTAACTTTTCATTCTAGGTAAGGAAATGCAATGGAAAGATCCATCCATGTCAGGAACTAACAAGGTAAGATCCCATGCTACTTATTTAATACTAGTGAGTTTTAATTTTCCATGTTACGGTTGCACCTGCCCAAACATATATTTTGAGATTTAAAAAAAAAAAAAAAAGGAGGGAGGGGTGTGGAAAATTAACACTGAAGCAAATTCAGAACCAACAAAAAGCCAAGGTAGATGTCAAGTTGAATGGACAAGATTCTGGGCCAAGTTTATATGGCTTGTTTCCTTTTCCAGTTGACTACATCTCTCGAAGGCTCTCTTTCCAGATTTGCAGCTGGAAGAGGCATCTTGAACAAAATACAAATAAAAGCAGAAAGAATGTGGGAAAATGACTGATAGCAAAATTTGGATGAAAATTTCAAACGGGGGACCGAGAAAGGAGAACAAAAGATTAGGTCTGTTGTAAAAGAACACAAAGGAAAAGGTGGGCCAGGGGGGCATGAAGGAGGTGCGGGAGGAAGCAGGAAGGATTGGCTGTAGTCAAGTGGGACTTGAAAGAAGGCGGCATAACGGGCTAGATCCTCAGCCTGTTTAAATTGGCATTGCTTCTTTGACTCAACAGAGCAGTACAATTTACACCAGCTGATGATCTGGCCTGATAGCTGCAAGTTTGAGGATAGACCATATTCATCACGAGGCTGTAAACCTTCCCCACCCTAGGAAAACAAGCAGCGTAATCTGGTTCCTGAGCTTGCTGTAGCCAAGTGGAAAAGGTGCCAAACACCTGAATATCCCATATGTGAGGCTCTTTATTTGGGGGAGAAAAAAAAAAAAAGACAATAAAAACAATTTTACTGCCAAATAAAAGTGTCCCCAATGCTTTCATATAGAGAAACAATGACATCCAGTGGTGAGTTACATTAATCACAGGGGCTTTACATTAACCCTATCTCAAGAAACCACAGCTCATACCTGTTCCTGGGAAGGGAGCAGTTGCTGTGTCTGTTACCCATGTGCAGTGCTCTTCCAGCCCCTGGAGACTTTAAAACTGTCCTTGCTGCTTTCTCTTCTGGTCAGCCAAGTGCCTCTGCGTTTTTCTGTCAGCTGCAGTTCTGGAGCCCTGCTCTAGGTCCTCAAAGTCTAACAGGGGCTTGGTAGTTTCTAGGAGAAACATCTCCAGGTGATTGCAGTATTATTTTCATGAACAACTGAAGGCTTCTCAGCAGGGTAGGCAACACAGAGTTTGCAGTGCCACCAGAGCAGATTACTGCCCCGCACAGTCCTCCACATGCTCAGCCTCACCTGGGTCACAAATTGACAAGCAGCTCCAGGCTGGAAGTTAGAGAGAAAAGCTGATTAAGAACACAGCCTTGCATGAACCCCTTCTTGTTACCCTTAGGATAATCTGCTACTTGCACAATATTCTCCTCTTCTTCCCGCTACCTCCTGAAGAGGTCAATACAGATCTGGACCATGATTAATAGTGCCAGACTGTAGCACCACAAAACTGCCTGTTTACACTGCTTTGTTGTGTCCACCACCCCAGTGGAACCAGATGACCTTTGGTTTGTTGCTTTTATTCTGATTCAGCTTGTCTCCCACTGCTGCTTCAGGGACTAATCCCTCAGCGTTGTCTATTCAGTCTGACTTGTATTTTCAGCTCCTTTTTGGATTTGCACTACATCTTGTCATCTATGTTTTCCATTTAAAAAAAAATACATTCAGTTGATCCCTTCCTATGATCTAAGCGCGCCATGAGCTTTCTGAAGGGAACAGAAGGGGCACTTAGATAAATTGACAGGTGATACACTCAGCAACGAGGTATTTTATCCACAAATGCTCTTGGAGTAAACTGTCACACCACCACTAGTCTGAAGGGTCTGGATGAAGAGCCATTCTCCAGAACTGGGACAGTTCCTTTCCTAAATTTGTCCAGAATCCAATCTTTCTAAGCTTTATTTATTTTCTATTATCTAGGCATCTCACAGGTTGATGTATCTACCACCACAAGGTACCCTTAAGAGGAGGTGGCACTGCTATACCTGTTGTATTACTGGGAGGCTTAGTGGAAGATGACCAGAATTTTTTTGTGTATAAGCTCTTGGGGTGAAAACACCTACTTGGTAGACTTTTGAGAAGAGGCTGGATGCTGGATTCCTAAGAGGATTTTGTCATATAGGTACTTCCAAAATTCCCAGCAGACACCCAATGTCCCAGTTAAGTGCTTAAGCAGATCAAAGACTGCCCCAGCTGTTTCTATCAAAGCTATGGACTGAAGCCCTCTTGAGTGAACTGCTTTAAAAGCACGCCATTAGGACTGATTCTCCACTCTATGTTATTTATAACCTTCACAGGCAAGACATACAAGGAGACTGGGAGGCATAGAGGGGAAAGAAAACTTTGCTTAGGGCCACACAGCAAAGTCTCAAAATCAGTGCCCTTTCTGTTAAATTGTGCTGTTTGTACCAATTGCTTGTCTACAGCTTTTGGGGATCAGGACTTCTAAACAGTCTAGTTAAATGGTCCACGGTAAAATATTTTCCCTGTTTCATTTTTGCTAACTGACCCCTTGCTCTCATATTAGGGAGCAATGTTAATTTGAGGAGTGGATTAGTTTTCATGGTATCTTTCTTAAACACCTCACTCATATACTCTCCAACCCTTTCTTCTTCCAAGCTAAACAATTCTCACTTTTGCACTCTATCCTCAGACGTAAACCCCACCCAGCCTTCTAACCATCTCATGACATGCTTTTGGTGGACTTCCAAACCAAAGAGGTTTCCAAACTGAACCTCCAAAATGTTTGAGGTTTCCCCATCTCTGTATAGTACTTTCCAAGAGCACACTCCCATTGATTCTGGAGGCAGCCTTGAATCAAAACTAACCATAATGCAGTCAGGAACAAGTCTGGCTACTTTTTAATGAGGAAATATGCTCTTGGGAAGTATCGTGCAGTGATGGGCAAACCTCAAACACATTGGAGGTTCTGCTCATAAACCTCTTTGATCTAGAAGTCTCACCCAATGGCAAAAAATTGATGATGGTGCAGGCACAGAAGTGTGCCAGCCGTGACATGAGAGAGCTATTATCACGGTGGGCAGGCAGCACAGTCCCCACTACACACCCATGCTGCTGACTGGAGCAGTCCTAAGTTTGAGCAAGAAAAGAACATTTCATTACCAATAATAAAAGGAAAAATAACCCAGAAGTATGCAATTCAAGTTAACAATCACCCCTCCCCACCCCATAAACTCCCACTGCAGTCGTATCCAGTAGAGCCAGTTCTAACGTCGCTCTCAAATCTGCAGCTGCAGAGAGCCCCCGCCAAGCCAGGTTCAGATGCTAATGTAGCTTTAACTGTGCATTGTTCCACAGTGACAGAGAAATCCAGCTCTGCTGGGGCACGCCGCCTTTTTTTTTTCTATTAAACTAAACTAAAAGACTTGAACTCTGGAAGAACAAATTTTGCTTTTGGTGCATGTCACAGTTCTCCCACTGGGGCAAGTCCATCCACAACACAAAGTCATTACAGTCGCAGCTTCAAGGCTGGCTTTTTATTTCAAGCTGCAGAGCCTCATGCTTTCTACATCAAAGATCTGTGATGTTAGGCAGGTGGTAACCAACGCTAGAGAAACAACTCTGAAACTAGGGTAGAACCAGAAAACAAGGCAAGGCACCAGGGGCCCATCTGCCTGCCTCTTCTCAAAAGTTCTGCCTGGGCAGACAGCAGGGATTTTCATTCACACAGAGAACTTTTTTATTGTGCTGATAAGAGTTACAGAACAGAGAGGCTTTTTGTGCTACAAACAATATTGAACTTCGGGACTTACTCTTCTCCAAGTCATTTATTTGTTTGTTACACCAGATAGCTCCACAGGACACCAGGCTCTGCTGATTAGTTTCCCCCAGGCTCCTCGTCCCCTTTTACACCCCTGTCCCCAAACAGATACAAGTAAATAGACTCAGCTACCTGAGAGGTTCAGTGCATCATCAAAGCACTATTGAAAGGCTTATAAGTAAAAATAAAATTACCTCTCTCTTCTTAAAAAGTCCAAGGAAACAGGGCACTGCTGTTCTGTAGTTACAGGCTCTGTGCTGTGCAATACTACAGCAACTGCATTAGGAGAGAGCTGTGTCAGGTCAAAACAGGGTCATGTACCTGCAGCCACTGGAAAGGAGGGGAGAGAGTTAGTCCTAAACCTGCTAGAACGATTCCGAGCAAGTGTGAGCAACTGCTATTATTGTGATGTCCAACTCAGTAATATCTTATTTCTAATTTTAACATTCAAGAGGAACTTTTTGTTTGGCCTGGCTTGGCCAGAGAGCCATTGGCAGTTGCCTATGGCTCAAATGCTAATATGTCAGGAATTCAGGCTGGCATCCTGCGGCTCGGCGCACTGATGAGGATGTGTTGTTTCTCAGTGAACTCTCACTTCCCGTCTGCTTCGCCGTCGGCCTGTACGAAAGCCACCGAACGGGAGACTTGCAGGTCATGTGGCTCAGTTCCCGTGCACTGTAGGCTCTTGAAAACTTTCAGTTGTATATCTCTGTGGCTCCTACTCAGGTGAAACAGAGGTCACAACCAACCAGAAAACTTCTCAAGTATTAGCATTTTTATTTTTTAATCTGATATCCTCTGTAATATGGAAAGCAGCACAAATAGGCTGGAGAAAATAATTGAACCGAAGTGAACCTTTCACTGTAAGGTCTGAAAAGATTCCATTAACTTTTTATTATCAATAATATCTAACTTTCGACTGTCTTTTTATTTCTGATATCTAGCCAGAGCAGGCGCAGTGCCAAATCAGAAGGAACACTATGCTCACATTTGTTATTTCAGGTTACAGTTTTATCTTGGTTAACTAAATACGATAAACTTACCTCAGTATCAGCAGTAGCCCTGATGTAGCTCTTAGTTGCCCAAGACTGAAAGGACTGATGAGGAGAGGAGGTTATACCCTCTATTTCAAACTTTTGAGTAAATAGGAAACTTTCCAGAGGTAACCACCCCTTATCTGCCCCAATTAAAATGTCTTTGAGAAAACTCAAATAAGCCTTGCTAAACTTGACCCAACCTTTTGAACCACTGAAATTTGGACAAGGTAACCCCAAAGTACATTAGTGAGATGAGACTAAATCAGCCCTGAAATTAGAGATGCAAAAGTCTGATCTCATTTTTCTTTCTTAGCCCTTCTTCCTGTTCCTGCCCTAAGTTACTCAAGTTGTTTAGTCTGGTATTTCCTTGTACTTTCGTGTATTTATTTTAAATAAAATGAAAGGATGGGATAGCCATTATGAGTCTTAAGAGGTTCCATAGTCCTCTCTTGCTAGTCAACCTAAAATTTTCTTTCCTCTCACCCTTCAGATCCCATCTCACGTGTTTCATTGTGTGGTTCCTCTTCCCACTTAGGGCTTTCATATATTTGAACTCCTTCACCTTTCCTTGTGCCATCACTTAGTTAATATCTCAACACTTGCTTTCTTTTTAATTATTTCCTCAAATTTTTTTGTCTCACTCACCTGCTTTTTTTCGTGGCTACTTAATCCCCACCAACTCACTCCTATCTTCCATCCCATTGGGACACACACACCTGAACGCAATATCCCAAATCCCACGATGCCAGTGCCATCTCAGCAGAAAGCATAACTATCTATTTAATATCTGATTTGCTCTCTCCCTATAACTCACAGGTCATGTCCAATAATACTGCTTCCTAAATCTCTCTGTCTGATTAAGTACTTGCCGTTTCCTTCAGACATATTAGCTACATTTTTCTAAACTGAATCATGTTTGTTTTCTTCTTATTATAGTACTAGTCTCTCGAGGCTTCTTTTGTACAAATGGATGGAAAGAGATTTTTCCCCTTATTATTGCACAAGAGGGTTTTTTGTCTTTGGATGTGTCATAATAAAATGGTTTTGGTAGCAGCAAACCTAATTCCTGTTGTTATTAAACCATAACACACTTCAGGACAACTTAGTCATTGTGGAATAACACTGTCTTGTGAGCACCACGTATACCTAGCAGGAAATGCTGAAGTAAGAAGAAGTGGGCTAGAGATAGACAAAGAGGAAGGATTTACAGGCTGAGTAAGAAATTAAATTCAGCTAGTCTTAATGAGTTGGTTTATAAAAAAATAACAAAGCAGTGATCACTAACAGCTATATTTTTGTTACTCAACAGATTTTGCAGTGACCCCTCCTTTCATATAACTGAAGGGCAGCAAAAGCATGGTAGGAAAAAGTTGATTCTTAATTGTATGTAGATTTTGATGAAAAAAATATAATACAAACTTTGTATCAGCTGGGGGGCAGTACATATTCTACATCAACTGTTGGGATACTTGGTCTATAAAGAGGCTGCTCTTCTCTTTGCTTATGTGTAGTCAGTGTATTTTATGTGTAAAGATGGGCTTTGAAGGATTTACGGCCAGTCATGGGCCATTTTGAAAAGGTACTTGCTTCACATTCAAAACTCACTTTTCTTCCCAGCCACTCAGTCCTCCTGGTATTGCAAATACCTTCTTACCAAACCAGAGCTGGCAGCAATGGGGATGGTGCAGTTCTCCTTGGGAGAGCAGGGCAGCTCTCACGCACGCAACCTCAGGGTGTCCTGGGCCCCACAACTTTCTGGGAGTTAAAATTTGGTCTAAAGACCATATAAATATAAATATATATACTGCTAGGTTTCTGTAATGGCTGGTCTACTATGCATCTCCATCTAGACTTGCCAAAAAACACCTTCTTTGACCTAGACAGTCAGAATTTCAGATTAGAGTGTAAACTGCTTGGCAAGAACACAAAACTGAAAGCCTGACAGTATGGAAGGGAAAGCTCCCCACAACATATTTAGAGGAGCAGAAGGTTATGCTGCTCGAGTCTGTTGCAAATCCAGTACCATCTGACAAATCCGAAAGGTAAGACATGGCAGAATGAAAACTCACATGTGAAAAAGCGTTTTGGTGGTGAGTTAGCCCAGATGTGTTACATCTTCATTCAAGAGCCCTGGTCAGATTGCACAACTCAACTGAAGAAGCTGGCAATGTACCACTTTATACCTATGAATTTACATGACCTTGTGGTAGCTGCATGTATTTATGCACAGCACCTAGTTTAAAGAGGCTTTATTTTGGGAGGTACCTTCCAGAGAAATAGCTTTGAATGTTACATCACTTTGAAAGAACAAGCCTGTGTCATGATGTGCCCCTCGGCTTTGCCATTCAGCCGAGAGAACATTGCACATCAGAATCATTCTCCTTCCTTGAGCTGCGCTTTGGGGATGCTCCACCATCCGCACTGCTCTGGGCAAAGAGTGACTTGGGAGCTAGTTGGAGAGGAAGGGAGCTGGCACCCGGAGTGAGGGTGCCACCAGCACTGTCTTCTACCGCTGCCAGGCTACTCCCCACAACCCGGACAGATGAGAGATGTGGAGGTGACAGTGAAGGAGAAGCAAGGGAGAGAAGCGAGTAGAAGAGAAGTAAGTGGAATTAACTGGTCCCGGAGAAATTAAGTGCATCGGGAGCATACACTTCAGTCAACAAATGGAGCAAGGAAACAAAGAGAGAGACAAAAATCCTCACTAGCCGTTTATAGCAACAAGTCCTAGGAGAACTCTCCGAATTTGCATCCCTTGGAAATGAAGCCATCAATAATGCAATCCTGGAAAAGCATCCCCACTCCAAGTCTTGAACAGTATGGATCCAGGAAATATTAAATCCATCTGCTGTGGAGAAAATGTTTTATCAACAACAAAAAACCCATTTGATTTATTCTCTAGACACTGGGCCCAGACTCAGTCACTAAGCTGTGCTATCTAATGTGGTTAGACAACTTCTAGGGAACTAACCTCTTGTTGCCATTACTCACAGTATTTGCTTTTCCCCTATTGCCTTACTCATCTGATTCCTCCCTTCTTATTATGACTCTGGTTGAGTTGATAGGTCATAATTTATACTACGGGCTCGGGCTTTCATGCCTTTGTCGGTAACTTGAGCCAGGGAAGTGAGTTATTCTTGCCTTTGCCTTGTTTCTCTGTCTCATTCCTTCTCCGTCTGGGAGTTTAGCTAGACCTAGAACAAACTCTGTAGTACTAGCCATCAGGAGAGAGGCCGATTAGCTTTCCCTCCAGTTTTAGTTACAGCGTGTGTCTGTGAGTGTCTTTGGATGAGTTTTTTGCTTGATAACTGGTATTTAATAGAAACCTACAGTGAGACAGCACCATTAGCCCCAAAGCGCTTTCCAAACCATAGATTCATCCAACTAAGTTATCCTAACAAACATTAAAACAGAGGCATCATTGGAGAAGAGCAGGCACTTTCCCTGCAAAGTTGATGTGTAGTTGGCTTTTTCTCAGGTGTTGTGTCCAGCCCAGCTCTGGATGCTTCAAAAAAACATCTCACCTGCCTTTGATGCCAGTTAACTAGCTCCTCCTGTGTGGCTGAAAGCCAGAGCACAGGTTACACTTGTTTTATACCATAACCCTTGTGTTACACAGCAGACACAGACTAAAACTCCTCAAGTCCTGACAGGGAACTTCATTGTTTCCTCTGATTGATCACACGTGCCAGGGGTAATACACAATGGTTCTTCTCCATCTTCCTGGGCAGCTATGTTTACTGGGAGTGAAAGGCCCATGAGTCACCCTCACATTGTGCAGTACAACCCACCCAGACACAGAGTAAAATGCTTCTCTGCAAAATACCAATAACTTCAGCTAATTCTACTGTGATAACAAAGTCAGGAATGGGTGGAGAAAGGATCCTACACTGCCGAAAATGGCTGCCCTCCTAATATGTGCTTTCACATCTGTACCAAAATGCTGGTTG
>QJSC01006410.1:472450-540480 GCA_003697955.1 Calidris pygmaea
ACCAAACAAAACAAAGCCAAAACACCTTCCCTCCTCCAGTAGATAGAAACATATGAGAGAACTTGAATTAGCCCCAGCAATAAGGACAAAAGCAGAGCTGGCCTGGGAAAATACACTTTACCTGCTTCAAAAATGCCCTCACGATCTCTTGAATTGGAGCAGCCATTCCTAATGTGCTGTTTGACAGCTGCCATGGCCTTGCCAAGGGTGGTTCCTCCTCGGTGGTGAGTGAAGTGATTATTGTATCTGCAGTCAGCTAGACACTGCAGCGTGGAAACCTGGGAGATGAAAGGCACCATATAAATATACAATATTATTACTGCTATTACTATTATTTCACTGGCCTTTTGCCTCGCTTTCTGGTTGAGCAAGAGAATACGAGTATTCCTGCATGTCCCCAACCCTGCATTTAGTCAAGCCTCGTCTTTAGCACTGTAGACCTTCAGATATAATTTTTTCCCATCATCTCAGTTCACAGAGCCACAGACCATGTTTCTTTACTTGGTATTAACTTCAAAGTATTTTTCCTCTTAAAATACAAGTCAATGTTATTTGTTAAATGACTGTTTTGAACTTGGATCCAATATTTTTAGTAAAAAAAAAAAAAAAAAAAAAAAAGTTTTGTTTTGTTTTTTAACTGGAAGGAATCCAAACTATCCACAGCTTTTATAACCCAACTTCCTTATGAGTCAGGACATTTATTGCCAGAAAAATATTATTTTAACTTTATTAGCACAATATAGCAGTGACATCTAGTGGCTTTCATCAGCGTCATGATGAGCAGGGGAGAGGCACAACTGGGAACAGATCCAGTTCAGGGGTTTATTATGCCATTGTTGAGAGTCAGTGGAAGTTGGATGAGCTCTTCTATAGGGTATGCAAAAATTAAAAAATTCTAATAATATAACAAAAATAACCTGTAAGATAGGGACTTCTAATAGCATAAGACCTATGTGTGATTTCTTCAGCTCACGTTTATATCAAGGTAAAATTCATGACTTCCTTTATCCCAGCTGAAATATCTCATTGGTCAGGCTAGAGAGCTCCTTCACCGTGAGCTAAAGAAACAATATTCTCAAATTTCTAAATCAGTGTTCAGTCCAAGGCAATTTACAGACCTCGTAGCCTAAATGCCACGGGCACAGCCCAGCTCCTTTTGAAAGAAGCGGGAGCTGTGCCGCAGTTTCCCATAAAGCAAGATCATGTCTTCAACATCATTTTTTTCCAAAGCTCAAGTTCCTTCTCAGGCCATCAGCCAGGACACATTTGCATGCAGACTTAATTTTACATTCAGGAGTACCAAAAAAGATCAAAATTTGGCCTTTTAGTAACAGGATTGAGGCAGTGCAATTGCCAGACTGGCAGAGACAAGGAACCCTCACAGGGCTCCTGAAGTAGAACTGACACCAGAGTTTGGTAGAAATGTAACACTTCTACTGTTGGCATGAAAGTTTATCATCAGCAGCTTTGTAGCTTAAAAGATTTTTTTTGTTAACTGTGGAATGGCATTAATATTACAACCAACTTGTACGTTCCCTTTCTCCCTCTCAGTGAGCAAAATTTAGTTGGGCACAGTAATTGCCAGATGTTCTCTGATGACAAAGTTGACTCTGCTTGTCTGACAATGCTCAATTGGCTTTGGAGCTTCAGGCTATTAAACATTACTGTGGTTATAAATTCTACCGTGGATCTTATACTTCTTTCCCTCCCTTTGGCTCAGTAAGTTCTTCATTGCTTGGTCAAACTTTGCATGTAGAAGGTCCATTCACCAAAAAAAAAAAGGCTGTAACTGAGGAAAAGCTATTAATAATCGTTTTTAGTCATGGACACTCTGGCTACATACAGAAAAGGAGGTGAAATATTGGAAAACTTATTTTGTATAAGCATATTACCCTGTGTTGGCTGGCTGCAGCTTAGATAAACCGCAAGATCGTTCTATAATGGACAGAGATCTTACACGAGCTTTGCCGAGAAAGCCGGCGTTATGCAGCTGCTGGGTTATGGCTCTGCAGGTGTGTGCCTGGGTGTGTGCGTGTACATGTGCCTCCATGTGTTTTATTATGAAAGGATTTACTTTTCCATGTGCAGCAGTGACAGCACCCCAGAGGAAGTCAGAGCTGGGAAGTATCTAATGTAATATTTGCACGGCGTCTGCAGTTTGTGTCAGCCTGCCAGCGTTGTTGCTCCGCTCTCCCTCCTCGGGATTATTAGGGGGTTTGTAGCATTAAATATAACGACTGTCTTTGAAGTTTAGACTGAAGAACTGAGACGGTTTTTCCATGTTGGCAGTTAAGTCGCAGCCTCCTTCCATGGATGGCAAGCCAAGGAAACAAACGGTCAGCTCCACATCTGCCCAAAGCACCTTCACAGAGTCAACCTACTGCTTCCACCCTGGATGAAGCTTCCATCCCAGCCTTTGCTTGCTGCTCGGCCACCCCTCCATCGTGCTCCTCCAGCCAGGGTGAGGTCAGACCTGGGGGTGTCCTCCTTGGGCAAAACCCCCTTGGGGCAACGCAACGCTGGCCCCGGGACCACGGCTGAGGTTGTCCCCGGGATCTGGACTGCTGCTGCCCACCAGGCAGCATTCCCCACATGCTGGAAAGTGGTGAGTCAGAGCAGCGGCTTGAGGGAGACTTCAAATGCTCCAACAGGTCTGGCAGAAATATTTATACACCTGCATTTTCAAATGTGCTCTACTTTCTCACTTTATAAATACACGGGATCCAGTTGAACACTCGGCCTAGCGGAGCCAAGCATGCCCCTTTTTATTTGATGAACCAGCTGTTTTTCTGGCCTGTTCGTATAAACATATTTGTGTGTGTTGATTTTGCAGTTCATTGGGAAAAAGAAACAGATGACAGGTCGTATGTGCATTTTTGTTATGTATATAACTACCGCATAGAAAATTCCCTCCAGCCCATTTACTTGTTTACTTTGCATGAAGGGAAGCAGCACATAAACCACTCGGAGAAGGCACGGAAGGTGGATCGCTAATGCTTTTTTTTTAAGCAAACAGATGCAAAATCAGTTCCTATGGGTGAGATGTTGCAGTGGGCCTGTTTGCAGATCCCTGTGGGCTGCAGTATCATGTGATGCGAGTCCACACATGGGACAACTGCTGTAGCCTGGACAGCGAGTTCCTGCTCGCATATTCATTCCTTTGGTTTTGGCTTCCACACCCGTGTTTCCATGTGTGAACTGGCACCGGCAGTCAAGACTCAGACCAGGATTTTCAAAGGATCTGAGATAGCCCCTTGTGGCACTAAAATGCCACACCGGTTGGGCAGTTTGCTTCCATTATCTCCTTCCACACAGGCCAATGAGTCAAAAACCTCCCCACTTATCTCCGGCGTTGCATGGAGGTGGACAGCAGGCACAGGCTTGTGCTCCTCCCTGCATGGAGGCTTGTCAGGAGCTAATGCAATATGACAATCTCAACCAGCTCATAAAATTATAACGGGATGTCAAGAAATTTATTGCCAAGTCTGAAAAAGAAAAACATTTCAATATCCTATTATGGCCTCTCCCCAGCCCTATAACCTGCTGAGAACTAGGCTTTAAAACGCTGTACTAGCCGATCCCTCTGAACTTTGACTTCTATTTGGAGGCATTGTTTTTTATTCAGCTATAAATAAGCTGAATGATGGGCTTTTTCAAGGGGAACGTGCATCTGGAACATTACATGGAAAACCTCAGGTTAATGCTCTGACAGTTTGTCTAGGCAGTAAAAGGTAATTGCATGTAACACCACAAAAGTTGTGCAATCCCCAACATAAGGAACCTTGCTTCACGCAAATCACTGGAATTAGACAAGGGATAGGATGTACTCCCTGGAGGTGCCTGATTTCATCTCGCCAGTTTTATTCTTTATACTTACCTTAAGAACACATTCATAATTTAATATTTTTGCTCTATTTCTGGTTGTCTTTGGGGCCAAACTGGAGAAACTAAGGCACTATAAAATGGTTCATCCTGGTAAACTTTCACATTTCACCAGCTGCTTGGAATAGTTACAGTATATTTTCAAAGCTCTCTGCCCTTTCAATTTCATCAACAATATCACCAAGCTCCTTATTTGGTGCAGCAAATGAAATTTTAAAGATCTTATTTTTGTGTGTGATTTTTATTATACGATTTCACAGCCAAGCCAAAAGGGAGAAGACAGGTTAACAAATAAAGCCCATTTCCCAAAAGAAAGGCTTGTATTCTTGATAATAGCGGGTGGACCAATAGCAATGGATGTTCATAAGCCAACATGATAAAGCAGTGGAGCAGGACTAGCCAAAAAGATATCAGTAAGCTTTAAGTTTTATGTCATTTTGAAGGAAAAAAAAAAAAAAAAGTAATACTTTCTGCTTCCTTTGGAATTTTACCCAACTTTTCATTTCCCTGTAAAATTTTGACAGCAGCTTTGTTTGAAAGTTCCCAAGGGGATGTGCTGCAGGGACAGGACGCTTGTGTAATGTACCTGCATTCAAATTCTCTTTAGAAGCAAGCGACTGGTTTTTCTGGGGAGGGGGGAGATATGCCTGGGCTGCCATTCCTTTCAAGCACGATAAGCAGATAGAGACCCCTTCAACTCTCTTCATCAGCAAGACAACCCCAGTTGGACTGGCCCCAAAAATAAGTGAGGAGAACAACCTACTTAATCGATGGCTGAGCCAGGTGGCTGAATATACGGGAGAGAAATCATTTCCAAGTTGCGTGGCAAGCTCATGTTCTCTGCAGTGGGGCCCCGTTTTGTGCTGGGGAAGAGTTAGGACTCCGAATCGCGGTGTCATGGGATGCTTTGGGCAGAGAATCGACCGCTGTTGGCTGGAGGTGCTGAGAGACAGTGCTGATCTTGCTGTAGCTCTGAAAATAGATCTGCACCTGCTATTAGCGTCAGCTTCGCCATCAAAATCCTGTCCAAGGGTGTAAATAACTTACGAATAAGAGAGATTTTGAAAACAGACTCCACTCTTCCTATCAAGGAAACAACCCAGACAAGTAGTCCAAGGAAGGAAGCAAAAAACAAACCCCCACAGAGTTAACAACTGTGCAATGGACCAGATTAAAGATTCGGTCAAAGATCCAGGTATAAATTTAATTGAATGTACCTGAAGAAGGACCAGGGCAATTAAATGAAGCACATGCCAGCTTCTCTGCTCCTTTTCTTACTCTCTCTCTGCCTTGCACGTGGGTTCCAGGCTGGCCAAAGCCCTGACCGGCTCTTCCCATCTCCTGTTCTGTACCTGCTGCCCCTGATCACAGTTGCAGTGGGTTTTATTCTGTGGATGAAAGTATAAAAAGGTAATAAAAGAAAGCATAAGCAAAAATTTCCAAAACAACTAATAATTTTAAACATTTTTATTCTGGGATATGACTTGAGCTGCTTGAAACTCAATACCTGGGTTGCAAAGTAGTTCAACAATGCCTCTAAATTAATCTTCAACCACTGTGATTTCCAAAATCATATGACATTTTCCAAAATCTTTGCCTATGAGTTCAAAATGAGGACAAAAAAAACCTCAACCCATCTACTCCAGGAGGCAGGGAATCTTTATCCCCAGGCAAAGTGGGAGGGTATACATTTGAAAGAGGTTCTTTTTGAAGGTGCTCACAAACTTTTTACAAGCAATAAGTTCTGGGATGCTGCTAAGGAGGAGCTATGTAATGATACACACATAAGTAGTAAAACCTGATTATACAGGGAATATAAATCCAAAGAGAGCAATAGCAACTTCAGCTGTATATGTCTGCCAGTTTTACCCAACTGTGGGCTTGAGGTCACCGCACCACATGCTTTAAATCAATAGTTTTCAAATTGTATGCACAAGTAACATTTAAATTCAAACTGGTCCCCACCTAGTGCCCAAATTTTCCTGTTTGACAAGGCACTTTGCTTACCCCAAACTGAGCCAAAGCAGAGCACACACCAGCTTGTACGTGACTGGGAGAAGCAGAGGGTCTCAGCTGAGAAGAGTTCTCATGTTGTCACAGCCCATACAACACCCTAATCAACGTGACCCTGCTCCCACTGGGGAGTTTATTGCTGGGAACCGGGCTGGATTTGTGCTGAGCTCTCCTCAAAGATTAAGAGAATTAAAGCCACTGGTTTGGCACAGGTGAGCTCGAACCATCTCAAAATAAGCTAAAATAAAACTTGCCTTGGGGTTGTGTCCCCGTTTACCTTGAACTCTCATGGCCCTGTGGCTCACATGAATGCTGATGCTCTTCTCACACCGCACCGCAGCATTGGCTGAGCAAAAGGGACACAGATCCTGTCCGTGAAGTTCCTGCACAAAAAAATATTGATTTTCCTTAAAGAGGAGTATCATCTGGACGCCTGTTCTATCACTGCAGTAACTGAGAAGGAGCATGGCCCAGCATACTTGGATTGTGTCACAAGGGCCAAGTAAAAAGCTCAGCAACGGGCTCAGGAATTGCCAAAATGTCACAGAGGTAGTGGAAGAAGTAAAAGTCTCGCCAGCTCTCACATGAATGTGTGTTGGCTCTTGCATTCATGCTGGAAGTCTTTATGTGGCAACTTGAATTTCCTCATTTCACTCCTCTTGTTTCAGTTTTCCGGTCATGGAGAGAAAAAGCAAAACAAAACAAAAGCACCCAACGTACATGATTAATCACTCGCTCTGCATAACTCACAGTAAATAGCCAAGGGCTAGTCACGGCAAATAATTCACCAGCACTCTGCACGCTGAAATACATTTCTATGGAGTGTTCAGCCAGTTCTGACCAGCAGACTCTTAGAAATGGGTATTTGCAGGAAACTCATCAACAGAAGAAAAATATGGCATTTCTTACTGGCATCTTGGCCAGTTCTATTATTTGCCTAATATGGGAAAACATAGTAAGGATGAAGCAGAAGGTGCAAACAAACCACCAGAATACCAGCTGGGTACAAGGGTCCCATACCAGTTGGAAGGACACTTGACTTTATCTCCGTGCAGGATTTGGACCTTTCAGCAACCATAAGAGGGGCACAATTTTCAAAAGTCTGTACAAGACTCAGAATTTCAAAAGCATGTGATACCAGACATACAGAGAAAACCCAGCCACCCAACTTGGTCCCTAAACAAGAGCTGAACCCTGTTGGAACTACCCATTCAAAGCTAATAACCTGCCTTCGGGCTTGCTATTGTCTCACAGCGGTCAGCAGATGCAGGAGAAAAATGAAGGGTGAAAGATCTTATCCGAGACCATCAGCGGAAACGCGTTGCTCTGCAAACTTGTTTTCTAAATGGGCTTCCCTCCCACCATAGCCCAAGTGGCACATGGCCTGAAACACAGGTGGATCAGCACCAGCACACATACAGCTGTAAATAGATCATATATAATGGTGTTTCATTTTGCATTCCCAGCTTGCCAACAGATATTAGGCCATGTGTCTGGTTGTGAGAGAGAGAACTTAAGCCCTAGAATAATAGCTACAAAATTTTCCTTTGTATACGGTTGTGGAATAAGGGCCCCTAAGCAAGATCAAGGTCCTCTCGTGGCCCGAATGAAGTGATTCATGTAAAGCCATGAAGTATCTGAAGTGAAGCAGAGCCCTCATCGCCAAGCACAGGGAGGTTACCCACCGGCCCGCGCTGCCTCTCGCTGCTCAGACACTCTTACTCACGGCTCGGTTATTCACCCCACCACTTCGAAACAGTGTCCTGGCAGAGTTTACACCAGGGAAATAACCTGGCAAAGCCAGACTTGGTAAAAGGCTTTCAGCTTTCACTTGTAGAAAGCTATTAAAGAAGAGATGCTTGCCGTCACTACATGGGAATACATCATCTCCAATTATGACTCAAGTAGGCAGAAGAAGAGGTTTTGATGTTAAACTACAAGGGATAAAAACTGGGTTAAAACATTAGAATCATGACATCCTAAACAATGCAGTGATCTACTGGGGCAATTTATACTGACATTGGAATTAAGAATAAAGAAATAATTATGACATTTCAGGCTACCTCCATTTCTGTGAGGTTCTGCTCACAGCATATTACTTACCTTCTTCCTTCTCTCACTCAGAGAACCCAAACCCACTATTACTGATCCAGGACAACAACCAGAAAATAAGCAAAAAAGAGACACAGGAAAGAGGGAAGCAGAAGTTCTGCTCCAAGGCATTGTTCCCCAAGACATTAGGCTGCTCTAAAGTTTCTTACCCAAATACAGGACCTATATTTGCTTTCCCTCTTGCATCCATGCAAAATAACTGTGCACTCCAAAAGAACCACAGGCAAAATACCAACCAACCAGCACAGGCAGGCCTTTGTTGGACTTTGGTCGTCTCAACAAAACATCACTGGGAAATTTAGGGCATTTTATCCACACCTTTACGCCCTGCTGTTGTGTTAATCAGGGCCCCATCGTATCCAAAACGCAACATTTCTAGTGCAAAATGCCTGCAAGACTTAGCATTTTCCCCAAGAGCTATGCAAAGTAAAAAGACCTCAGATATAGAAATACTTGAAAGGGGCAGTACAGAAGAGACAAATACAGTATAAGCAAGAAACCAGTTTGTATGTGCAGTCTCAAAACTGTGAATAACCATGTTTTGGGAATGCAAATACACCAACAGGAACACTCAAGAGGGCATCCAGTCTCCTTTCTTGCCCAGTAACAGTTCCAAGAGTATTTCTCTTACAGAAATAAAACAGGATGCCCGTTTCCTCTGCTCTGGAGAGCTCACTGGGATCTTCCAAAGTGACTTCAAAGCCCAAAGTGCTATGAGGAGGGCATGGGAGCGAGCACATGCTTGCACCTGACAGCATTAGCGTGCTGGTCACGGCGAGCAGATCATCTCCAGCACCTGCTAATCCCACAGCTCTGCTGTGAACCTGGCCCGGCCAGTGTGGCTTTGATGGAAAAATTAATTCCTTCTTCAGCATCGCTCTTTGCCTCGCTGGTCACGCCAGGCTAATTTTGGTATTGCTTTCATTGCTGCTCTTGCCCCGAATATATGATTTTTCTCCCTCTGTTCCAATTTTCTTCCCAACCCCTGTCAGGACAACCAGTGCAGGCATTTACGGCCTTTCCGTTTGCTGAAACGTGATCTTCAGCAAAGCAAAGATTGACCTCTCTTGCCTTTCAGGCCTGAACAGCTTCCTCTTAAGGTGGCACTGGCAAGGGGCACAAAGTAGCTTTTTCACACAGCAGCAAGGATGCTTCTGAGTGAAAAGACAACACTTTTGCGAGGTGAACAACGCAAACTCACCCCCCTCCCCTCAAACCCGTGCCTTTGTCACATTTCCAGAGGGACTGCTAGGTGCGACCCAAAATCAGAGCTGGGAGGATGTGAGGACCAGTGCATCTCCAGCAAGCAAGGGATTCAAACTGCAGCACAGTCTCTCTTCTGCATACCTTTTTTCTTTTCTTTTTTTTTTTTTTTGTTTTTTAACAAATAAATACACAGATACATTATTACTGGGATCCAGCCTGGCACTCTGCTTAACCACATGCTTGCCTAAAAAATAAATTCCAAAAATTCTCTCATGGGAACAGAACCACTTCCATACCAATATTTTTCCAAGCCCGGCTTATAATTAGACTCCCTGGCGTAGCACCACCATCTTCCAAGGTCCTTTCCCAGCCTCTTCCTCCAGCAGCCATCCCCATGAAGTTGGCAAACGTATGCGATGATGAAGCTCACCAGCCCAGCAAGTTGGCAGCTGCCTGCTGCTGCGCCCTGCTCTTTGAGCCGCTCCGTGTTTCCACCGAGCCTCTCCCAGACTTCAGAAGGTGCTCCGTGGCTGTTGCTGTGACAGACCTCTAAGGAGCACGCTGCCCGGTCCTCTCCGTTTCTCTCTTCTCTCCCAGAACCAGGCAGTTTGTCCTTCCTCAACATCACTATAATATTTACAAGACTGCGTTGAGTATGGGATGGGGAAGCACATCTGTGTGGCAGCATCCTCTCCCTCGCTATGCCTGCCCAGGCTCTCCCCTCCAATTCTCGCTTGCTTTGGGGCCTTTCTTTTGTGAATTTGCAAATTTTTCTCAGCTTTTAGCACCAGCAGCACGAAGAGACAAAACCAGATGGAGATAATGTGGGGGTACACGTAGAGTGCATCAGCTTTGCTATAAATGTATGATTGAAACACCCAGTAACTGCAGCCTGAGATGATCACATCCGAAGGAAAGCCTTGCTATAGACAGTGTTGGCAGAGATTAATGCAATGCACGGATCCAGCCACAGGCTTTATCCAAGGTGTAAATTGCTTTCTTCCTTCTTAGCAACGAACAGGAGTAGTGCCTCCCTTCTCCCATCCTTTTTTTGGCTTTATCTATTCAGAAAAATCTGGTCATTTAGGTACAGATACTTTTTTTTTTTTTAAACTATACTTCTACAGCATATACAGACTCAGCATTTGTTCCATTTTCAAGATACCACAGAGCAATTTTTTCTTCTAAGGTAAAAGATTTGGAGTCCACAGCTTTGCCGAGATAGATCAGAAAAATCAAGCTCAACCCAGGCTGGAATGAACTCGCCAGCTGAGGCAATGAAAGCCAACACATAAAGACAGCAGGAAGTCTTGGGAGGGTGGTAAAATTAGATTTTTCCCAAGCAAAACATTTTTATTAATTTGATAACCACCAGCATTTTATTTTGACATTAACTAAGATGCCAATCTAGATAATGGGGAATGGCAGCTTTCTGTTAAAAGCTGAGGGATTTATTATTTTCTTTTTTTTTTTTTTCATAGCAACATTCAAATAGCTCAGAAGCATTTGCTCCGTTTCTGATGGAGAGTTTCACCTATAAGCAGCATACACTGGTATGTGTTTTAAAAAATATTTCCATATGCTAAAGGAATGCAAATGGTTGCCAAAGAAAGTGGCTGTTACAGCAGCAGGCTAGGGCTGTTTTTAAAGGAAAAACTGCTGCAGAAACGAGGTATCCACAGAGGTGCACTAAAGCAACACTAACTGCAGTGACCTTGAGATGACCTAGACCTCCTCATATTACAAAAATGAAAAGGGAGTTAGAAAATCTGAGGCCAATTAGGCGCTTTTTTTTTTCCTGGAGACATGATGAAATTTCCTGAAACAAAAACTTTAGCAAATTCTATAAAATACTTTTAGCTTTGGTGGAAAAATAAATTATTGCCTTTTTATCTCCTCATTCCTGAGGCACAGAACTGGCCCACTTCTGTTTGTGCAGATGGATTGGAGGGAAAACACCCAAAGAAGGGCCAAGTGGTGAGATTCTTGGCACGAGCAATTAAGTGTGAAGTTATTCTCAGGGCTGCCTATTTGTTATTGCAGCAGGAATCATTAAGATTATATGGAAAGATATTGTCTGGGAAAAAGTGTGAAGTAAGGATTATATGTCCTGAAACGCGATTAGCGAGCAAAGCATCGTCTGTCCTCGACAGGCTCTCTCTGGACCTGCAATACGGAGGTGGCTGTGCTCAGGTGGCTCTCAGTGCGTGTGGCTTTTGGAGCTCTGGGTCCAGTTCTGGGCTCCCCAGTTCCAGAAGGACAGGGAACTGCTGGAGAGGGGACAGCAGAGGCTACAAAGATGATGAGGGGCTTAGGACATCTCTCTTAGGAAAGGCTGAGGGACTTGGGTCTTTTGAGTCTGGAGAAGAGAAGGCTGAGAGGGGATCTGATCAACACCTCTAAATACTTCAAGGGTGGGTGTCAGGAGGATGGGGCCAGTCTTTTTTCAGTGGTGCTCAGTGACAGGACAAGAGGGAACGGGCACAAACTTGAACATAAGAAGTTCTACTTAAACATGAGGAGGAACTTCTTTGCTGTGAGGGTGGCAGAGCCCTGGAAGAGGCTGCCCAGGGAGGTGGTGGAGTCTCCTTCTCTGGAGACATTCAAAACCCACCTGGTTCCTGTGCAACCTGCTCTGGGTGGATCTGCTCTGGCAGGGAGGTTGGACTAGATGATCTCCAGAGGTCCCTTCCAACCCCATAGCATTCTGTGATTCTGTGAACTTCACTTCTGAAGCACATCCATTGAGCAGGCACAGAGGCAGGAGTCATCATTGAAGAGAAGGTTGTCTCCTCACTGCCCTCCACTGCTTTGTATTCGTTTGTGCCCATCCCAGTGGACGCTCATGGCAGCATGAAGGTTCTAGTGGGTTCAAGGTGCCATGGAACATCACTACTGTCATGGGTGGGCAGAAGGTGATCCTGGAGGAGGGTTTGGTGTTCAGCAGCTTCTCACCATCGTAGCCAAGCAGAGATGAGCGTGATGGCTCAGCCTCCAGTTGAACACCTCCCCTGTTGGCTCTCTCAAGGAGAGGCATGACTTTGCCTGGGCTGCTGCCCACAGACTCTGGACATGTGGTGGGAGGAAATCTACCTCCTGGCAGAGCTGTGCCCTTGGCTCGCACCTAAAGACAACTTGTCTGTGTGGGGGTTACCTCCCCCCTGAGGACACAGCCAAGGCTCCTATGGGACATACACCACAGAGCGTGGCCCCTCTCCTGCCCTGTGCCTGGGTGGGCTCCCCAGCCAACAGGTAGCGGAGCCAAGATGGTAGAGCAGAGGAGGGCTGAAGGGTCCCTTCCTTCTCTGCTGTTGTCCCTCCACCTCTGCTGACTTCCATTTCCCAAGACAGTCATGAGGAGACGGGAAGGATCAGGGGTGCTGGTTCAGCTCCACACAGCCCAGAGCACAACCAATACTGGAGAGCTCAGGGACAGCATTTTCAACTCTTCCCTGTCCCATCTGTCACCAGGGCCTTCACTCCAAGAGGCAGTAGCTTTCTCCACCCTTCCCTTCCAACAACAGCTCACTTCTTTCTGAAGAGAAAATAGACGCCGACAGCATGGTGTAAGCACGTCTTGCACCTGTCAACGTAGCTACAGCTGAGGCCCAGCATTTGAAATGAGGTCCCCAGTGATGGACACCTCCATGAAGGTCACAAAGCCGGTCTCCACAGCACAGGGGCAGTCTATGGGGAGCTTTGAACCTTAGGGACCTGCTATTGTACATCCAACCCTGCCATGGGTGCCCTGGGACCACCCAATGGGTGCCCCACAGATTAGACTCAGCTCACAAGGCAAAGGGCTGTGTCCCCCCCCCGCCACCAACCACTGTGGCTGTCCATTGCCTTCTCCATCCAGGAGGTACTGAGTGAGATCCACTTTGGTTCCTCTACAAAACCTGGACCGAGGAGGCAGCTCTGCAAAGGGCTGCTCCTCACCCTGCCGCTGTGCTGCTCTTCCCATCCCCGTGCCCCTCCGCACCCCTCTTCTCTGCGGGCCAGGTCCACATTAAAACCAGTAAGCCATCTTCTCTCCCACTCAAAGCAGAGGTTTGGGGCAACACCACCCTGGCCACTTCCCCCCTTTTCCTTGCTCAACGCAACCACATTCAAGAGGGAAGTGTTTGCGTTTCGATCCAAGCTCTGGTGGTTTGGACTTTTCCTTTCACAGCTTGAGTCTCGTGGCATCTGCTGTGAAGCGCGGCAAGGGTTTGGCGAGCTGGCCAGGAGCATGTGCCGAGATAGACGGGTGCCTACCGGCGCTGGGGGGAGGATGGCTTTGCCCATTGCTTGCCAAACCAACCCTGGGGGATTTGGAATCAACGATGCGGGTGTGGAGCACTCCAAGCACCTCTTCTCCGCTGATTTCCCCCACGCCCCACCTCCGAGGAGCCGCTGCAGGGTGAAGAGTGCAGGCAGATGCAAAACTCATCAGGAGACGCCGCCTTTAGACAGGAAAGACCCGCGAGATCATCGGGTTCATCTGCTGGCGAGCGCCTTCGTTGGGTTGATACCAGAAATCCCACAGACGAGAAGAACCCGCATTCCTCTGACAGCACTGGATTACCCCGGCACGAGGGCTGCTCCGGCGTCACAGCCACCATCAGACGGCAGGAAAGATGATACCAGGAGAGAGGGTGGTCGGACTCGTAACTGAAGACCGTTCCCACAGCACTGATGGTGCTTGGGCAAGGCAGTGGAGCAGCCTTAGGTCATCATCAAAGAGAAGGCAAAAAGGGGTCGTTTCTAATGCTTAATTGGATGCGTCCAATTATGCTGTGCCGAGATGCATAAACCGTAATGAAAATTCTGTGGAATCTCCAGTTCCGTTGTAATTTTGACTTGTTAAATTACTATCTAGAATTTAAAAAAAAAAAATAATCTAAATGCTAAAATGAAAGGAAAATCCTCTAAGGGTAAGAAATAACTATTTCAGCCAGTGCTAGCAGCTTTTAGCGGGCACATCCCACGTATTTACTGATAATGCAAACACCCAGGGAAACTGAGCAAGTTCAATTCACTAAATCAAGAGACATCTAGATTCAAATAAGTCTTCATCCTCCTACAGTACCCAGACGCAGCCCCAGCTAGGTCTTCAAAGAGGATGTTGGCTTTAGATTTGGGTAATTACCGCTGATTTTTGTCATCTTATGTTCCAAATTCTGATTAAATTGGAAAATAAAAAGCATTTATGCGGAAGGCATGCAGCACCACCATGAAGACACGGGTACGTAAGTGATTAGTAACTAACCTGTGTTCCTGTTTCAGTGCCACAGCACAAATGCTTTGGAAGTATCCGGGGAAAACCCGAAGCTTGGGAATGCTCCAGCCCAGCCCACTCCTGAGCAGTGGCCGGTGAGGCTGTGGGACGCAGGGTCCAACACGGCGCAGGGCGGCCGTAAAACCTGCCAGTGACACAGAGCTCGGCAGTTCGCTCGGCAGGCTGGGCCTGCATCACAAAAAAAAAAAAATAATCCATCAAGCTACCACAGAGCAACCAAAAAACGCAAATTGAGCATCCCCCAGGGTGGGGTTTAAACCGCGCTGACGAGCGCAGCCTGTTTCAGCGGCGCTCTGAGCGATGCAGCTGGTGTCTGGCACATGGGGCTGCTTCTCTCCACCTCTCCCAGTGGAGCAGCATGTTCAAGGGAGGGCTGCCTCCCTGTAGGTTGGGCTGGCCCAGGATTTTTAGGAAAAACACTGTTGGGGTGGAGAAGAGGATCTTTCCTGAATTTATTTTTTACCTGTGGTCTTTCTTCAGGAGAAGTTGGTCCTGGGGTTCCCTGAAGCACTCGGGAAGGATGGAGCGGTGTCCACGGTGTTCCTCAGCTCCTGGGCATCCCTCTGGCTCTTGGTACAGCGCAGTGGAAGGTCTGTGTCATGCATGGTGGTGCTCTACCGCCAGCGATGCCGTGTTGTTTAATTCAGGCTGGAAGCTTCTGGCTGTCACAAATCCATAGCCCAGAATGTTACACACCTTGAAAATAAGGACTGAGGCCTTGATCTTGATTCAATGGGATATTGCAGTTGGTGCTGTCAAAATACAGATGCCGAGGGCATGAATCTGGACTGACTCTCTTGGAAAAGCACAGAGAACTTAGTGCTGTAGCTCACTTTCCACATTGAGCAGGTGGCTCCCCTGGGAAAATCATCCAGGACTAGGCTCGAAGGCGCAGCACAAGGAGTGGCATGAGGGAGCTGGTCCCACTGACCCCAGGATTCCCTTCCAGCTCAGAGAGTCACATTCTCTTGGCAGATGGTGGTGCTATGCCAGGGAGTTTAATTATAAGCAGGACTTTGAAAAATACTGGTGTGGAAGTGGTTCTCTCTGCAGCTTTTGGGTTTTTTGGATTTTGTTTGTTTGTTTGTTGCTGGTTTGTGGGGTTTTTTAACATGGTAATTTCACCAACCATACTAGAGAAACACGTTTCCCGTACGTTAACTTCCTTAGCAACAGATTAATTTCAATATAAAGCAATTAAAAAACAATGAGGAAAAAAAGCCCAGAAGATATCATTTTGAATCCTTTTGTGACCTTTTGTCCCTCTTTCTCTTCACCTGCAGGAAACAAGTGAGGACTGCACAGGGAGGGTCAGGCAGCAACTGGAGGAGCATCTTCCCATGGATGCAGGTAAGATGGAGCCCAGGCTTCTCAGCTTCTCCAGCTGAGAGTGAGGTGATCAGCATGGCATGTGTCAGCCCTTTCCCAGAGAAGGCAACAAATAGCCCAGAGGCAAATCCCTTCAGAGCTCCCAGTGGAGGCCCCAGTGGCTGCTTGCTGGGGAGTGATCCTGCAGGGATCCGGGCTGCTGAGAGAGGGAGAGGAGAACAAAAAACTGCATCACAAAACCAACAGGCACGTGGGGCCTCTTAAACAGACTGTTCTGTCGTTAAAAACAATGTGTAAGTGTTCACAGCAGTTTCTTTCCCGCCTCTTGTGAATACCAGCTCGCTCATTTGAAAAATAAACAAGTACACGAACTGCTGAAACCCTAAGGGACTGAATTCCTTGTGAAACTACCAATCCTCTGTCCTCAGGTCAAGAGGGAAGGGGCACAAACTTGTATATAAGAAGTTCTACCTAAACATGAGGAGGAACTTCTTCACTTTGAGGGTGGCAGAGCCCTGGAAGAGGCTGCCCACAGAGGTGGTGGAGTCTCCTTCTCTGGAGACATTCAAAACCCACCTGGACACGTTCCTGTGGGACCTGCTCTGGGTGGACCTGCTTTGGGAGGGGGTTGGACTGGATGATCTCCAGAGGTCCCTTCCAACCCCATAGCATTCTGTGATGTGCCTTTGCTACTGAGATGGCTCTGTGGGCACACCGTGATCTCCTCTGGCCAAAAGGGCGGGCACCACCTCTTTTCCCATCGCCCTCCTGGACCAGAGGCTCCTTTGGCAAAGCCAAAGCCCCCAGCTCACCCGCTCCTCTGACATGGAAGTGTCAGCCCATCTCAGTGGAAGACTTAAAGGGAAAAAAAAGCAAGCTTTTCTTCTGAGCACGATGTGCACGGAAATTAAAAGTAAAACCTTCAAAGAGCTCCTTCAAAGGGGAAAAAAGAAAAAAAGAGGAAAAGAAAATACAAAATTTTCAACTGCGGAAAAAAGCTAGTCAAGAGATACAAACGCATCTCACTCTATTTGCACTGGCCTCTGCCAAGGAAAAGATGAAATTGCGATTCTTTACATCGTGCAGACGAGGAAAAGCTGTTTCTACTTCAGCCTGAGACCTGTCTCCAGAGAGAAAGGGGCCACCCAGCCGGGGGCTGCCTCACCGCCCGGGGCAGCTCCTGGCAGGGGCAAAGGGATGCCCTTCCCGCACTGACACATCTCACACCAACGTGCCGGAGCCCAGCAACGGCCGCCTGCACTGTGCATCCGTAAACACCAAAGGGAACATTTCACAGCTTGTTCTCCACGTCCAGAGGGGAAACATCTCCCCAAAGCGGGAGCTCATCCCCATCCGTCTTCTCCTCCAGTTGGCATGCGTGGCCACTGCTGTTTGTGAAGCCTTTCTAGCAAGTACCAAGAATAAACCTCCAAAAATACACACCCCTCGTGCTTCTCCAGAAGGGAAAGTTGCTGTTTCTGATCCTCCCGGACGCTTCCGTCTTGAGCAAGCAGCAGCTCGGCGTTGCAGCTGAGCAGCTCTTGGAAGGGGTGAGCAGTGACTGCCTCAGGGGTGAAGGAGCTCAGGAAGACAGAGGGCAACCTCAACCCATGGGGACAAAAGGGACATCCCTTGGAAAAGGGGCAGGAAAGCTCCTACTCGCTGGGCAGGTGAGGAAAGGGGCCAGGACAAGATGGTCCCTGACACGATTAATGGTCCTGTGCAGCCAGCAGGAAGCACCCACACTTGGGAAGTGGCTCAAAGCTTGGGGACACCAAAGCCTTTGCTGGACCAGAGAGCTGCAAACCAGCTAGAAGCTGCAAACCCAGTCCCCTGTAGCCTCCTGAGCCCTCAGAGCATGTCATGAGTGTGCAAGCACTCAGCACAGCCCTCCTGTTGCCATCCCATGGCCTATTTGTGCCCTTGTTACTAGCCAACAGCCACACACTGCCTCAGTCGTGAGGGGGTTGAGGGTAAAACAACATTTTGGCCCCAGCAGCCCTGGTTTGTGGGTCTGGGTAGGAGAGGACATGTGCTGCCACCTCCTTCCCCTTCCCCAGCACATTGCTGGCCCTGAGCTACCCTTGTGCTGAGCACCTCCAGGATTGATTCCACCTGACCCCCAGAACAGGTTCTAAACCTTTCCTCATACAGACTCATTCCCCGGACCTGCTGCCCTCCCCCGGCCAGCGCTGCCGCACGGCAGGAGACCTGGCATCATCAGACTCCACAGAAATAGGGCCGGGCTCACAGAGGCGAGGGAAGCGAGGTGTTCCTCTGCATCCCAGTGCTCCTTGGCTTTGCAAGGTTTCCCCCATGGGGTCTTATCACCCTCCCTCCCACAGCCCAGCAGCCCTGTGCTCACCCCCTCCTCGAGTCTTCTCCTTCTCACAGCTGGTGATGGAGAGAAGCAGAGGGAAACGACGAGCAGGTATCTGGGAAGGAAAAACCACTCTGCAGCAGAGGAGAGGTTCAAAGTCAAGCAAAAACTCAAGTCCAGAGCGCTCAGCTCTGCACAATCAAGGAGAAAGCTCCAGGCAGGACTGTTTGTAACATCTCCTGCTCAGCCCACGGACACCCCTCCTGCTGCTCTCCCTCCCACCACCTCCTTCAACCCACTTCCCATTAATTAATTTGGCTGAAGCGCATTTGTAGCCAATTAAGCCCATCACCATGGCTCCAACCCCGACAGCCGGCCCAGGCTGAGCTGTGTCCCATTATCAGAGGAGCCTTTCTCCCTTAGCAGGTCCCTGGGAAGCTCTTACCTTGGTGGAAAAGCCAAGGGTGAGTTCCCTGCACGCACTGACAGGGGACAGCAACCCATCCTGGTCATGACAGATGGGCAGCCGCCTCCTTGGGGTGACAGATGAGGCTGGAGAACCGCACTCTGGTGGGAAAACTGGAGCTGGGGAGCCCCCGACCCCAAACCAGGGAGTCACAGCTCGAGTACAACAGCCCACTGCAGTGCACCTTCAGGTGGGAGTTTTAAAAGAATCTCATGAAAGTAATTTGTAGGTTCTGTTTGTAGGTCTCTGTTGAGGGCTTGTCCCCTCTGATCCTCGTGCCAGTCGATGCCCACAGCGGCGCCGAAGCAGGCAAGCCCTCTGCTGCCCCGATACGCTAACACACAGCACATGGGGGGACAATTCCTGATAAAAGCATCGCTCCCCCCAACACAGGGCACCGAGGGACCTCACCCCCTCCTCCTCCACCTCATTCCAAAAAGCCATCAGCAGTCAGGACCGACAGGTCCCCCCAGCCCCAAGAGCATCAGGGGACAAGACAGCGACGCCACGTGCTGCTTGGCAAGGCCATGAGCGGGGTGACCCCTGAATGGCAGCCAACGTGGCCAGCGCTACCTCCAAGCCTGCAGCCTGGAGAACCTCCACAGCTTCTCCTTAACCAGGGCCAGATGGTCCCAGCTCCCTCCTGGCCTTGGGGCCAGCCCAGCCCCTCCTCCCAACCTGAATGAAAAAGGGGCCCCCAGACCGCAGCGGGATGGGTGGGAGCACCCCGCAGAGAGGTGCCCCCACAGCTCCACCGTGAAGTTCCCCGCTGGGAATTAACAGATGACTCTTAAACAGCCTTACAACTGCAAGGGGAAAAAAAAAAAACCAACAAAACAACCAAAACCAAAGGCCACCCAGGTAAAGATGGAATTTTGAAAGTTTGACCTCAAAGTTTATACTCCAGATTTTAGCAGATACATCACAGAGCTTTTACAGCTTATTTGGATAACGATGTTCAGGAGGACATTCACAACCCCTTTCAAGAGTTCACGTTTTACAACGCTCCTCCAGCAGAAAATACAGGAGATTTTACTGTCTCCCCTCTCGCTGAAGTGCAGCTACGGCCTGAGCAGCACCAACGTCGCTTCAAAAATCATTATCCAGTGTCAGAGTGGACCAGGAAGTTTAAAAATTAATCTACATTAGAGAGAAATTCTGAAGACTGAGTTTGCCAACACTTGGCCAGCACTTTGATCAGATTCTCAGCACGGTTTATAGCACCTTTAAACACATTTCGGGCCAGTGCTTCCAACGTACACCTTCCCAAAAATAACACCTTTTAGAGAAGATCACCGTGAGCCCCACGGTCGGCACCCAAAGCTCAAGCAGCACAATGATTTAACAAGACGTTGTCACCCCCAGCACCGCCCTCATACCTGGAGCTTGAGAAGCCACCGAGCTCCTGGCCAGTCCCCTGTGCTGGTGGCACCCCCGGCACGAGCCATCGCGTCTGGTCTGGCCCTTCAGGAACCAACTGGAGCAACTCACCAGCCACCACTTCTGAAATTGTTTAAAAGGGAACTTAACTCACAACTCAGACTCCTGACAGAAGACCAGGGGATGGAGGGCCAAGAGGAGAACTTTGAATGGCTCCTTCTCACTGCTCATTAGCTAAAGAAAAACCAAGAAAGAGTTTTTCTTGAGGCCGAGCTACCCCTGGCAGAGCCTTTATCCGCACAGGGCTCGCGGCGTGAACACAGATGGCTTCAGCAACAAAGGGAGCAGTAATATTTTAAAAGTTCTCTCTACCTTCTGGATAAAGTAAGAAAAAAATTCTCCTAGTGATGGTTCCTGCTGACGTGTGACCGAAGTGCCCCAGCAGAGCTCCTCTGGGAAGGGGGGACTGAGCCAGTTCCATTTTTCTCTGCCTCCTCCCAAGGAACGCGCTGGAACAGACAGAGGGGAACAAAACCACTGCGGGTGCCATCGCAGGCGCCTCTGGCATTCGGAATTCCACTTGCTTTTGAAATTCCCTGGCCTGGGGGCTGCTGCCGAGCCAATGGGGGGGAAAGACACCCCCTGGGTTCACCCCACCAGCACCCGAGGCAGCCCAAAGGGGAGCCCTGACCCACGCCTGGTCCCGACGCCGCGTCCGATGACGTCACTTAGCCATTTATTTGACAAGTTAAGTTCAAACTTCTTTTTTTTTTTTTTTTTTTATTAAGCACATTCCACAGTACAAAGCTTTAGATCATGAACGATATCTGTACAATTTAACAGTTTTCAAGAAGCTGTTCATACACCAACTTTCCAAACAGATAATTGGCAAACATAATTACAAGTTAGAATTAGACTATCCCAGTGCTTGGAAACATTAATATAGCAGTAATGTACACTTGCTCAATTATGGTCAGCAAAACGAAGTCCAGAGTGCAGCCAGGATCACTACCATTAATCCCAGGAGTCGAGTTCCTTGGGTGCCAATCACAAAAGTCCACTGCTATGTTACACAAAGCACAAAGAAGTTGAGACTGCATGTTCAAATATCATTATCTCCCAAGGAAAAAAAAAACCAGGAATTTAAATCTTACACATGCATTTAAAAAAAAAAAAAAAAAATAGGACTCCGTTCTTCGGAAACAAATACCATTTTTTCTTCAGGGCTGCGACAGATTATTTTTTTTAATTCTTTTTAAACAGTTTAATATTAAAGCTATTAGATGAGAAGGGTAAAGTAAGACACTTTTCACGAACTACTGTCAAGCTTACCAAAAAAAATGATCTTAAAAATGATCTTACGGACGCTTGGGAGCCTGTTTTTAATCTTCTGTACTTCACCACATTCGCTCATCTCGACGAAATAAATATCGTTGCAGTAACACGGAAATGGGAGTTTAACTTAAACACTGATCCCACTACCTCTCTCTGTCTGAAGGGTGAAGAGGAGAGAACCTTCAGCCGCACCCGCGCGAGGGTTCGGTGACGCCTCCACCTACGCTCTGCTCTGAAACGCTGCCACCTCCCGCCGGTCCCTCCGGGGCCATCCCTGGGCCACCCGACATCCCCTACCCCTCCTCATGGCAGAAGGGAAAAAACGCAAACCCAAAGCGCTGCCGGAGGACCCAAAAAAAAAATTTAAAAAAAAAAAAATAAAAAATACAGGACATACAAAGGATCAAAGGAACAGGCAACACATTTCTGAGCAGCATCTTTCCCGGGAAAAGGGGCCCGTTTCCCGCTGAGCTCGGGCGCAGCAGGAAGGAAAAGCCACCGAGGGGCGTAGTCACATGTGGCTAATGCAGCCAAAACTGTCACCGTTGCATTTATCCCTGTCTTACTCCGACTCAGGAAAAATGCAGCAGCCTTTATATGACCACATAAATTAGAGGGGAGACTATGCCAACACAAGAAGAAACCACTGAGACTCCCTAACGAAAGCACGCTAATGAAGAGGGACCGTGACCTGGACATCGTAACGTGGTCACAGCCAACAGCTACGGGGAAAAAACATAATTAGCAGGGTAATTAGCATGGTTAATGAGCATGGTAACCAGAGCGTTGACTGGAAGGGAACCTGCGCTCCACCGTAAGGAAGCGTTACACATCAAACATAAATAAATTTAACTTTGGCCCATGGCATCTTCTCCATCGAGCAGCTTAACTCATGCTGAGGAAGGAAGGACATCGGCAGGCGGCCGTGAGGACCTGCCGGTGTCAACGGAGAGACATCCGGAAATACTGCGGCACAAAAATATAAGATACAGAACATAAATTAAACATTTTTTTTTTTAATTTTTTTTTAAAAAGTTTAGAAATTACATTTTTAAAATATGTAGTTCCCATTAAAAAAAAACAAAAAAAAAAAATCCTAACGAATACTGAAAAACCTCCTTTTCGCAGAGAGAAAAAAAAAAAAAGTCTCGGTAACTCCTGTTAACCCCTCCAGTGCCAGTAGTTAGAATGTCCTGCTGCCAAGTGCTACCACGATTCGTCTTTAGTGTGTTCGTGTCAGGAAATCCTGACCCCCAGCAGCCGGAGGTTTCACTGTTATGTACATTATATCTACATGCTGATACAGTATTTGAAATGAGGCAAGCACACATGGGAAGGTTTTACTCTACCAAACATTAGGAAGCGAAGGACGGCTGGAGTACAGAGCACGGGGAAAAGGGGAAAAAAAAAATAGACAGTGCTATACAACTAGTTCAGATAACCTAGCCTGAATTACAAGGTAAAATCTTTAATTTAAAAGAAATTATTGGTGCAGAAACAAGTAAACTGTAAATCCAAAAAAAAAAAAAAAAAAAGAAGAAAATATTACTGAGCAATTCAGAAATATTTCTAAGAGTCCAACGTACACTCCTACCCAACGCAACAGGCTCTGAATCTGTCATGAGAGTAAAGTCTAAAGGACCACGGTGACTTTTGAAAGCAAAGCTCTGTACATTCTGGGTATGTGTTTGGCACCCAAATTTCATTGGAGAACGTTTGTTTTTTGTTGTTTGTTTTTTTTTCTTTAAAGTCAGACAAAAGTGCAAAGCAATATAAATTAGGCCAAGTCCTTTCTTGACTTCTGATTTATTTCTGAAAAACAAGCCATCAGAGTTCAGTTTCTACGGGCAATTTACATGTGAAGCTTTGGATTTCTCATTGCAGGGAAGGACAGGCTTCTGAAATTCATCTACTCGAAGTCAGTGAATTTGGAGTAAATTCAAAGACGACCACTGAGAGCAGGAAAAGATTAAGAAATTTAGATATAGAATTGTGCTGCTTTGCATCTAACACAGCATCTAGAACCAATTCTGACTTTAGCTGTCAATCAACATCTTCAGGCGTGTAGTAGCCAAAAAATCCAGTAGTTCAAGACTGTGAAACCCTGAAAAAGACAAAAGACAAGCTGAACCAACAGCAGGTACGAATCAAAACGCGACATTTGAAGACATCTGGGGGGGGGGGTCAGGCCCTCACCATCTTTTGTGCTCCAGGCTGAGACTAAAATACCTGGGAGGAGCGTGACCCTTGTGCGAGGCGCTGCGGGGGGGCTCCCCGTGAAATACTGCAATGCTCCCCTCTCTGCCAAAGTCCCTCCTTTGAGGGGAGATGCACCCCCCCAGGAGACCGCCTTCCTTGGAGAACGTGCTCTGACTCAGGTGAAGCAGAAGCGAGACTCTCAATGGCTCTAGTCCCTGGGGGGTCACCGATAGGTCGGGGGTTTTCTTACATATAGCAGGAACCAAACACCCCCTTGGGGACTAAGAGGTGCCCCACCAGCCAGTCTCGCTGAATGCTATTTACTGGAACAGTGACCTACACACAACTATGAGAAGATCCTCCTTCCTTCTCCACACTGCAGAGGAGCAACTCTTGCACAGGGTGCACCTTCAGCTGCTTTAATCCACGAGTTTTTAAGAAAACGGACAAAAAAACTCAAGTAATTTTATATTTCAGTTCCCTTTTCTCCATTATTAGCCTGGATCAAGTTCTTACCCTGATTAAATCTGAACTTTGATTTTACCTGTCACTTCCCAAACCCCTTTTTAGGGACCAGGGAGAACTTCCCTCTTCTGCTATGAAACTCCCATGGAAGGTTAAATCATCTTTGGGCACTTCCCCTTGATTTCCCATCCCCCAGCCCGAGGTCTAGCGCTTAATATAAGAATATTAGACTATCATATGGTAACAATTTTTATCGTGTTGCAATAAACAACAGGAATTCAACAGAAAGCAATAAAACCTCTCGCAGCCAACCGCCAGGACTGGCAAAAATGATCCGCTTTGAAGAGGCACAACATTGTAAAGGCACGGCCTCGTAAAAAAAGCGTACAGGGCTGCTTCAAAATTCAGAAAACTGCAACGTTTGAAAGCATATAAAACTCTTTCATTAAATGTCATAATGAAATATTAGCTGTTCGACCGTAATTTTATGTAGATTTATGGGTTTGGGGATTCTGAAGTTGGACAAACCTGTCAAAAAGTGACATCCCAGCATCTCCCCTCCATGGGAAGTAATTACTAGTGGGCTGTCGTTCCCAACACCAGCAACCCCCAGCGTACGGGGGGCTGTGTGACCCCTCAGCCACCAGCTGCGCAGCGGTGTCCCGCGGGCAGGATTTGAAGGGAAGAACACGCCGCCAAAGGCATTTTGGATTTCACTGACAAACCTCGGCGACAGCGGGTCTCGCGGCCACGGGTGGCAGCGGGGGAAAGCAAGGCACCCGCACGTCGCTGGTCCAGAGAGCCGAGAGAGATTTTATTCAACTCCTAATTTCTTTTGTGCTTAAGACACGCTATGTATCGCTTTTCCATCAGTCAAAACTAATAAGAGCAGGCTGCCAAATATAGTTCTGGAATTTTTTTTTTTAAAAAACCAAGCCTAGATTGTGTCAATCTTAAATTTTAATTTAATGGAAGAAAGCAGTGGTGTCTGAACTGGGAAGTGGAGATTGTGCCTAAAACTATTGTCATCATCTCACCTAGTCTGTTCTGTCTGCCTGAAAAGGCAAGGGGGTAAAAAAGTGTTCTGTAGAGAGGGAAAACCACTCAAATTCAACAAGCCTTAGAGTTCCCCCAGCAGAAGTTCACTCAGGTATGGGCCCAGGAGCAGGACAAAGCCCCTGACACAGGTACCTCATCCCGGATCAAACCAAAGCACTTTGGAGCAGAAGGCAGAGGTTAAGCAGTGCCGGAGGAAACTTTGGGGAGTTTGGGGATTTACCTCCCAGAAAATTGTGTTTTTTAGTCGCTTCCCTGCCCCGGAGAGACGCTGCATCCGGCAGCTCAACCTTCTCAGGTCTCTGCTCTCCCACTGCAGCAGGAGAAGGACGACCATGAGTTTGTTCTTAAAATGTGGGATTAAGGGAAATTTGCATTAACCACCGATTCGGCACACGAGCTCATCGTTGTACCATAAAAATTCTTTAATTATGGGCCTAATTATATGAAGTAATTACAGTTTGAGAGAGACAGGCAACTCAGTCTAGCAATGGCCAGCATTTTGCTTTGACCTTCCATGAAACGTAACGAGCCACCGATTCCCAGTGTCCCATCCAGAGAGGACGTTATCCTGGCTTCTTTTAAAAGGTGTAGGAGTTGAGTTTTTAGGAAAGGCAGCCATCGTTTCCCTGAGGAATGCTGACAGCTGAAAGAAAACTAATTTTTAAGACATCTCAAAGCTTATCTTCACAAGGGATACCTTCCCAGCCGGAAGCAGAGATCCTACAGGAGGAGTGAAAACCCCGAGGAACTCGCGGCCGCAGCAGGGATAGACATACAGGTAGATAATGAAAATCCCTGCTGACATGAAGACAGGGGTTTCCCACAACGTTTAAGCAAACTATTAATTATCTACTTCAAATCAAATCAGTCCTTCCTGCTGGGGCAGCCTTCCTCCTGACTCCCCTTGCTGCCCTGTCTCCACCTCCCTGGAAGCATCGGGGCTCAGCAATTCCTCTCCTTCCACCTCCAGCTATTTATAGCGCAAAGTGCAATTGTTGGCAGGAATATAGATGACTTAAGGACAAGAATCCTCTCTGTCCTAACACACAGCTCTACAGCGGAGCTCTCACCCAGAGCTGAGTGAAGCTGACTTGCAGAAAAACGGAAACAAAACAGGCAAAGTTCACGTGTTGCTTTTCTGACAGCTCCGAGCCGTCGCCCTGCCCAACACAATGTCATTTTCAGCTGTGAAAGCTTTTGTACCGTTTGTGGTTATCTCAGAACTGCTCGTTTCTGCTGAGCATTTATCCAAAGATCCCATACATGTGTTCAGTTTAGGGGAGACGCGTTACAATGCTCGTTGTAAAGATTCACGAAGTGATCAGATCCATCAAGAACTCTAACAGGCTCTGATTCCACAGAATTCTGGAATTCTTGTGTAATACACTGCATCTCCTCCGTTTCCAGAAATATTCTGAACATGTAGTAACTTTCCATGAAATTTAGAAGGGGGTAAGATAACATGACACCTGTTATAAACTGAAGCACGACCCCACAAAGACCAGATAGTGAAAGAGGTGGCGTAAGTAAGTATGTTTTCCTTAAGGAAAGTATCACCTCATGGAATATCACCTCGCTGCTTTGACCAAGCCGACCTGCAGGCAGAGAGGTAATTTCAGAGACTGATAACACACCCACGAGGGAGCCTTACCTTCTGAGGGTAGTAAAGTGCAGACTGTTATCTGGAGATGTAGGTGTATGTTCTAGACGGAGAGCGGGTCTCGTTCTGGGCACTGGGTGGCACGTTTAAGAAATCCCAAATGAGAATTGTATCGTCGTGGGAACTACTAATGATCTGAAATTCATCGAACTGGAGTCTGAAGACACGTCCCGAATGTTCCTGTGAGCAACAGGAAATGGGTCAGCAGGGCAGGAGGAGCTACCACCGGAGCTACAGTACGTCCACAGAAAGGAAAGAATCAACTTCTTCACTAAAACTAACTGCACCACGTTGATATGGAATAAAAGAACCGTTAAATCTCATCTCTGTGCAAAGACTATTGAAAAGAAAGAAAAATCAGAAGCATTTCTGGCCGCGTGAGCGCTTCTTTAGGTGCTGGAAAGGCCAAGCACATGCTGAATAAACCAGTTACCAAACAGCCAATAACTGGCTCCTGAAGTAAAACTTCATGCACGTTTCAGTGAAAAGAACAATGAACTCCTTTCCCTCATTTATTTTTAATTAAGTCTACTGTCACAAACCAAAACCCCCATGGATAAGGAAAATATAACTGAAATCTGACAGTCCCCTGCAGCGACGTGAGATCCCGTGGTAATCCCTGTGACTCACCCTCCCTTCCCTCTGCACATCCCTTCCCTCCAAACCAAGGGTCAGGAGAACGGTGTGGGAAAGGCTCACAAGATTCCTCCCCCTTTTTTAGTAAGAGGAAATTTAAAGCCAGCACTAGAGTGATATTAGGGAAACACCAATAAGTACAATTATTTGACAGTGTCAGGTTTTTTTTGTTCTTTTTTTGTTTGTTTTTTTAAGAGCATCTGAGAATCTCAAACTAGAAAAACTTGATCTTTATTTTAAAGCTCAGGTCCAAATCATTCAGGATATAACAACACATATAGGTTTTTTGTTTAGTCTTAAACTAAGCAGCACCCTAGACTTGCTTTATAAAACATCCCGAGTTTCTCACCTATCCCACTGCTATGTAATCAAATGCCTCTCACTCGGAAATAAAAGACTGCAGGTAAGCCCAGAGGAGGGAGTTTTACGTACCACTAACGTACGCAAGCATAATGTACTTGCTGGGGCACGAGGGTCGAGAGCAGCTTGCAAGTCCCAAACTTTAATTTTGCTATAAAGTAAAAACGAGAAGGTCATTATGAGAGAGTTGGTTCAAGTATAAGCAAAGCAGAAACATCTAAAGCAGTGGGAAGCAGGCCAGATTCTCCTGAAGCTAGTTCAGCAGCATCAAGCGAAAAGTTACAATCTATCTTCACTAAAATACTAAATTTCTAAAACACAGGTAGTTTTGTATTTCCTTTTAGCAGGAACTGCAGCGATGTCTCTGTGATGGACCAGGGAAGCTGGTTACACGACAGACACAGTGACTATAAATGCAGGGAGCATTTTGGAGCTGCAGAGGAGCCGGAGGGCTCACAGCTCTGCCCAGGAGGCGCCAAGTTCCCAGGGGAACTGAGCTGGGGCTGCCACCCCCGGCGAGACACCAAACCCAGGGAAAAGGCTGGAGACAAACACAGCTCAAGAATTGTTTTCCATAACTCTACTGCTCACTTGAAGTATAAATCAGGCAGAGGAAGAAACTGAGAATTTGGCCATGGATATAAGCTGTCCTGAATCCAGGACGCACTGAAAAGCAAGTCAGAAGCACTAACAGTGGGGGTCCTGCCTCCAGCCTACCAGAGACGGTTACCGAGAGCCCCATGAGATATATTTACGCTCACAATAAATATTTGGAGCGCTGCTGTCTTACAAAAATAGAAAGCCTAAAACTACTCTGAGCACACTGGCAAGGAACAATTCCTGAGGGAAGAAACAAAGGAATGTTCTTAGAGTGGCCGTCACTTCAGCCAAACTAAAGTTTACTTTCCACGGACAGTCAAACTCGAGCGATAACACAACTCAGGAGGGTGCTGAAGAGCACCAGAAAAGCAGTTTCTTGGCTACTTAAAACCGCAGCCTGCTGTGTCGAAATGCTCGAGCAGCAGCCACTGGGTTGCGTAGCGATCCGTTGGTCAAATCACAGGCGAGCCCTTCCACAAGGCTCAACGGCTTTCCAAAGATGCTTTGCTAAGAAAAGTGAAATTTTAAAAAATTCCTTTCAAAAACATACCCGTCATAGGCTCCACTGACAATCCTCTTGTTGTCGAACCTGATGCATCGAACCAGTTCTTCGTGGCCTTCTAATACCCTTAAACAGGCACCGCATTCAATGTCCCATAGCCTTAGGAAAAGAGAGGAGAAAGGCTCTCATTACTCCAGGCTCAGCACTGACCCTCGGCCTCGACGGCAGCGGTTTAAGCGCGTTACGGAACGGGTTCCTGCAGGAGATATCCCATAATGTGCTTCAAAAGGCACGAGAACTTGCAAGGAATGTGGAGGTAAGTTTGTGCTGCAGCTGGAGTATGTCAAAATTAATGGAGTTGATTAAATTACAGACAAGTGAAGGCTGATGTATGTTATCATGGGAAACTTCAAAACAAGTCTTATGAGAGGCTGAGGGAGCTGGGGTTATTCAGCCTGGAGAAGAGGAGGCTGAGGGGAGACCTTCTCGCTCTCTACAACTCCCTGAAAGGAGGGTGTAGCCAGGGGGGGTTGGTCTCTTCTCCCAAGTCACAGGCGACAGGACGAGAGGAAATGGCCTCAAGTTACGCCAGGGGAGGTTCAGGCTGGATATTAGGAAAAATTTTTTCACCGAAAGGGTTATCAGACACTGGAATGGGCTGCCCAGGGAGGTGGTTGAGGCACCATCCCTGGAGGTGTTCAAAAGCCGGGTTGATGTGGTGCTGGGAGATACGGTTTAGTGATGGTGTTGCTTTTTGTTTGTTGTGTGGGTGTCTATTTTTGTCCAAGTGAGGTTGATGGTTGGACAAGATGATCTTTAAGGTCCCTTCCAACCTAGAAGATTCTGTGATTCATTATGCTGTTTTCTATCCTGCATAAACCAACGATTAGAGGTTCAGAAAGGAATTAAGAAACCCAGTGACCAACGTCTTCCTCACTTCAAGCAGAAGACAAGAGGATAATCTATAGCAATGAATCAGAAGTTTTGTTCACCTTTGACATAAACCTCAGTGTCCCGCTCACTTTTTCACAGGGCTGTGCCACGTTTGCTCTCACACCCATTTCGGTTTGGGTCGTACCTCACCTGCTCCAGTATCAAGCGATATCAAAGATGTTTTGTGTGTGCCACAGGACAGCACCCGCACGCAGAGGAAATCCTGTTTTCACACCGTTCCGTACCGACAGCAGCTCGTGGGCACCCACCTGATGGTGTTGTCCGAAGACCCGCTGACCACCAGCCGATCCCTGTACTGGAGGCACGCGATGCCACGCTTGTGCCCGTTCAGAGTCCGAACAAACTCACACGTACTTGTGCTCCAGACCTGGGAAACACGAGGGAAAGGCTCCTCTGAGAATTACCCCCAAACAAAGGGTTGGAATTTCCATAGAGGCCGTTAGGAATTCACAACCAGAAGAGGTCTGAGGCCGACTGTTGCTGGAGAAGGGACTGAAACGTCCCCCATATAGGAATATTCTGGGCAAAGAGCGGGACCTGGCCTTAATGGAAGACCAGTGCCCTGGGGGCACAGCGGTGACAAGAGCCACGGGCACGGCTACTGCACGTGAGGTCCATCAGAAAAGCTGGGAGGGGTTGTATATAAAATACTTTCAGGTGGTAGAGACTGCACCAAATTACTTAAAAAAATTCATTACACTTAAACCTTGTGTCCTAATTTATCAAGGTTTAAGTGTAATGAATTTTTTTAAATAATTTGGTGCAGTCTCTACCACCTATTAGGACACATTTTTAAAAGAAGAAGTTATCACATACACAAAACCCCCACAATTTTTTCACCAAAGACACCGCCAGCAACCTACTGGCAAGAGAAGGCCAAAACCGTGGCCTGTAACAGTTTGGTGGCCGCTTCTTTCTTAAAGTTAAACAATTCAATCAACTTTGCCCGTTTTTAATGAACTGTAATTGAAGTTGTTACATGGAGTATCCAGCGGCTCGTTTCCCAACGCGGAGCGGGATCTCTGGCAGATATTTGGGCATTAAAGCGCCAAGAGCTTTCTGGCACAGCCCGAGGTAGCTCTGCTTCTAGAGAGGGAAGGGGGGAAACGCCTTCGTTATATTAATATACTCTGGGGAACTCAAATCTCCGGGTATGTAACAGCCTTCAAATAAGGCCCCTTCATTCCTCAAACGTGGCCAGGTCTGGTTGAGCTGCTGCGAAGGCGCGGTGAGGAAAGGCAACTGCTGAGAGATTTCAGGTCTGGAAGGGGACCGCCAATGGAAATAAAAAAATACCGCTCGGAAAAAGGCACAAAATGGGCCACATTTAACAAACAAACCCATCTCGAGACCGGAGTTCAAACAGCAAAATGGGCTTGACTATTTTATATATTTTTTTTTTAACAATAGTAGGACAGAAGCCACAAAAATGTTATGAGCCTGGTTCAGGCATCAACAGCTGGGGAGAAGAAAGCAGCGGCTGCGCGGTGGAGGAAAAGGCGCAGAAGTGCCCACGAACACCGTGGCTACTCAGAGTTGAACGCCCTCAGAAGCTTTTCTGGCTTTTTTTTTGGGGGTGCAAACCTAGATTCGAGCTCTGCCGACTTACTTTAATGGTCCTGTCACCTGACGCCGACACGATGTACTTGTCATCGAAGTCCACCACGTTAACGGCAGCACGATGGCCAACTAAGACGCGGCGCAGGGTGATGTCCGTAGGTGATGCCATATCCCAAACGGCAATTGATCTGTCCTTGGAGCACGTCACCATCAAGCCGTTACTGAACCTCAAATGAAGCACCGCCTCGTTGTGATGGATCAACGTGTTCAGGACTTCACCTGTATTTACATCCCAGACTCTGCAAGGGAAAAGGATTTTATTCCAAATGAAGGGTGATGGCTCCGCATGGTATAAATCTAAACATGCACAAGTCTACGACTATCTCTAACGGAGCTCTCTGGGTGTTTGACATCTCTTAGGGCTTGGGGAGGGTGCAAGGCAAGTAACCTAATTCAGCAACGAACAATTAGGCCAGGAAATGCCTAAGCTGGGACCACTGCAACAATTCTACAACTCTTCCAGGATGACTAAAGCTTGTATGATATACAAATCAATGGAACAGACCAAATCAAATACCAAAGGATCACAGAATGATACAGGGTTGGAAGGGACCTCTGGAGATCATCCAGTCCAACCCCCTGCCAAAGCAGGTCCACCCAGAACAGGTCCCACAGGAACGTGTCCAGGTGGGGTTTGAATGTCTCCAGAGAAGGAGACTCCACCACCTCTCTGGGCAGCCTCTGCCAGGGCTCTGCCACCCTCACAGCAAAGAAGTTCCTCCTCATGTTGAGATGGAACTTCTTACGTTCCAGGTTGTGCCCATTCCCTCTTGTCCTGTCACGGGGCACCACTGAAAAAAGACTGGCCCCATCCTCCTGACACCCACCCTTGAAGTATTTAGAGGTGTTGATCAGATCCCCCCTCAGTCTTCTCTTCTCCAGACTCAAAAGACCCAAGTCCCTCAGCCCTTCCTCATCAGAGAGATGCTCCAGCCCCCTCAGCATCTTTGTAGCCCCCTGCTGTCCTCTCTCCAGCAGTTCCCTGTCCTTCTGGAACTGGGGAGCCCAGAACTGGACCCAGAGCTCCAGATGGGGCCTCCCCAGGGCAGAGCAGAGGGGCAGGATGACCTCCCTCCACCTGCTGCTCACACTCTTCCTGATGCCCCCCAGGATGCCCTTGGCCTTCTTGGCCACAAGGGCCCATTGCTGGCTCATGGCCATCCTGTTGTCCACCAGGACTCCCAGGTCTTTCTCCTCAGAGCTGCTCTCCAGCAGGTCACCCCCAACCTCTCCTGGTGCAGGGGGTTATTCCTCCCCAGGTAATACCCAGAATACCATCCAGTATGTTTTGTTTTTTTCCAGTTTTACAGCTCTTAAATTGGAGAAGTTTTATAGAGATTGCCACTGGTGTACCAGGGCACGACACCAGGAGGAGACAAGGCCCTTCCACAGGACTGTACCTGAGTGTCTTTATATTGGACATCTATTGACCATGGAATTCATACAAGAATTTCAACTCGGTATCACCAAAACGGCCGTCAGACAAGTGCTCCATGTATACCGAAGAGCCTTCCATTAATAGTCATAATTAAGAGATGTCAGAAAGTACAAGAAACCCTTCAGGATGCACCTTGAATCTCTCTGATCACATTCCTTCAAAATTCTTAACACTTTAAAAAATGCGACAGATTTGGAAAAAAAAAAATGTATTGAATGCGATGCTTTGCCAAGTATGAATATCTTGGGTTTGGAATATTTGTACCACATTCATATTAGGGATGTTTGCTGATATTTAGAGATTATTGTAAATATTCCCAGCCCTGATACTCAAATGATTTTTGTTCACAAACTTAACTCTCACCTCACTGTGGAGTCTGACGATCCAGTTACAATGACTCTTTCATCATACTGCAGACAAAGAACCGAGCCAGTGTGTCCTGTTAATACTTTCAAACATTCCAAGCTTGTTTTGTCCCAAATCTGTTAAAAACAACAAGCATAAATGGCTTATCAAGATCAAGAATGTGGATCTGAGACTTGAACATTGCAGCAACTGTGATGGAAGGCAGAAAACTAGAGAGAGCAGAGGACTCCACGGGCAGCCGGCCGGCCTCACCAGTGGGGCTCTCCTCCCTTGTAGCTTAAGGAAGTCTTGATGCAAGTTTTTGACAGACCAGTGGAAAAAACAAGGATCATGAAAAGACAAAAGCCTGTTCTGCAAAAGGAAATGCCATGGATAATTAGCGTGAAAGCAAACTCCTAGCAATGACAAAAGACACACAGCTAAAGGCAGTGGCACACACACATCCTTCATTCATGTCACGTGAACACTGATGTCTCAAGAATTTCTTTGTGGTCAATAGTATTGATCTCTGGTTGGCAGCCCCCAAAGCTTCCAGAGCAAAGTGCAGTTGAGAACTTTCCAGGCTACAGAAGACATCCCATCCCCATAACCCCTGCACAGATAAATACCGTCCCATGAAGAGACAAGAGACACCAAGGGAACACGAACAGTCAGCTCTCCAAGGCAGAATGATCATAGAACAGTTTAGGTTGGAAGGGACCTTAAAGCCCACCCAGTGCCACCCCCTGCCCTGGGCAGGGACACCTCCCACCACACCAGGTTGCTCCAAGCCCCCTCCAACCTGCCCTTGAACCCCTCCAGGGATGGGGCAGCCACAGCTTCTCTGGCCAACCTGGGCCAGGCTCTCACCACCCTCCCACCAAACAAGTTCTTCCCCACATCTCAGCTCCATCTCCCCTCTTTTGGTTTAAAACCCTTCCCCCTCGTCCCATGGCTCCCCTCCCTGATCCAGAGTCCCTCCCCATCTCTCCTGGAGCCCCTTGAGGGACTGGAAGGGGCTCCAAGGTCTCCCTGGAGCCTTCTCTTCTCCAGGCTGAACCCCCCCAACTCTCTCAGCCCATCCTCACAGGGAATATCTCCAGGGAACAGACTGAAAAAAGCCTTTACCTTGATGGAGTTATCTCGTAGGCCACTGATAATCTTCTCATCATCGTACTGTAAACAGTAGACACCTTTGCTGTTTTCGGAGCGGCACTGAATCCTCTGCAGATTGTGTCGCCCGCATCGCCAGTTGGATTCTATAGTCTGAGGAGAGGGGAAAGAGTCAGGAGTCAGGCAGGAGGCCACACGCTTGAGCAGGGCTCTTCCAGCACATACACAGCCATCTTTGCACTTATACAGAAGTATATAGAGCTTAAATGCATCTTTTCTCCCCTCCCCTAACAAAAATACCCAACGCACAATGCATGAGAATCAGGACTTTAAGAATTTGTCATGAAAAAAGCTGTTTGGTGATGAAAACTCTGTTCAACTGAATTTAATGAGAGTTTCCGAAGGAGCCACTCCAGAGCTACACATCGTCATAATTTGGTGTGTGTCCCCCCCCCCTCAATATTCACAGGACCATCTGACACAAGCAGCAAAGATCAAACTGGGAGCTCGTGTGGTGCCAGTTCAGCCTCCCCTCAGCCATCACCACCACGGAGCTGCCCAGTCCACCAGGGAGCTGGCTATGGAAGTTCTCGGACCTTTCCTTCCGCTACCCAGTCACTTCACCCATCAACTGCTGTTAACCCAGCAGTTCACCCATTGTTAACCCACAGTTCACCCATTAACTGCTGTTACACATCTTAGAAAGGCATTTTGAGATACGAAAGCCTCCTCTAAACACCTTAAAGCCTGATAAAAATAAAACTGAACAGGGACTGTAGGATTTCAAATAATCCAAACTTACTTTCCTCCCCTCCCTTAAAATCTGTGGAAGTGTTAATTCCCAACATTTTCATGCTGAGAGATATTTTTAAGGAAAGAGACCTGTGTCAGTCACATCTTAAAAAGCCACAAACTATTTCATAGCAGGATGATTTCCATGTTTTAATCAGCTTTATTACTTGCAAGACAACCGACGTTGGCTTCTAAGAACTGCGGCATTTTGGACGGGAAGTTCGTACCGACAATCCCAGAAGAATCTGTGCACAGGACTCCAGGCCAGCGCCTGCAGCACCTCGACGGGCTGGGACGCTTTCCGTCTTCCAGCACAGGAATTTATTTAGCTATTTCCCTGGGATCCCCCCCAAACACCTCACGGAAACCTGGGGAGAAGCCGATCGACTGCCAGTTTGCTTGAAAAAACATATTTAGAACCAAATCCTAACTTTCAAAGCAGAAGCAGGCAACTCCGCAGCTCCTCCAGGCCTGGGAAACAACTGAAAAGGCTTATTAAAGTCCAAAGCGCAGCGCAACTGTGACGGCCCGATTCTCGGAAAAGGCGTCTGCTCCCAGGGAAAACTAACCCACCGCTTTGTTTTCCACGCACTCGCTCCTTCCCTCGTCTCCCAGTAAGCAATTTGGAGGGAATGAGAGAGTCGTAACACAAACCTGATGTGCCACAGGAATTCGTCTAAACCGTAACTGCTAAGAGATGCTTCGAGAGGAGATGCTGAGGAGTCGTTCATCCCCTCTCCTCCTCTTCCAGGTTGGTGGGGGAGTTAATGAAATTAAGGTAGTGAGTCATCTGTCTGTTTGGGACCAGATTTTCTGATTGTCAGACTGGGAACTTAAAATGTCCAAATCTGACCCTTTGCTGGCTCAGCCTCAGCCCCCTGCCCTGAAGATAGCAGGATGCTCCTTACGCTGCTCGCTCAGCAGGGGATGGAGGTTTCCAGGAGGAAGGACAGGCAATTCCCAAGCTCCATCTGAAAGTTTATCACCTGCTCTAGGAGGGCAGAACCGCAGCTCGTTAACTCCTCTGCTGCTACAGAGGTGACCCTCGGAAACAGGAGAGGATTGTAGGTATCAATAGCGTGAACCGATACAATTATAGACCTGAAGGCAAGATATTTAAAAATGCAACACTAACACCGAAGATGCAGGAGATAAAGCGTCACAGATTCGAGTCAGCCAATCTAGAAACCTAGATATCCAGCTAGATATCCAACTCTAAGAAGTCTTAAGGGACAGTTTCCCTAAAGCAATGTTCTTGGGAAGGTCTGAATTAGGCAGCTGCACATCACACTCGCTGGATTCCTCTTCCACGCTCCAGCTTCAGCGATTACCGATAGCTACAGAAGATACTAACAACACCACAAATCACAGAATGATACGGGGTCGGAAGGAACCTCTGGAGATCATCTCGTCCAACCCCCTGCCACGACAGGTTGCACAGGAACATGTCCAGGCAGGTTTTCAACGTCTCCAGAGATGAAGAATCCCAAATTTTGCTTGTAAGAGTTTCCTAACCGAAAGAGCAGTCAGTAAAAGGAGCTCAGCAGCCACCCGGGACGCCAGCGGGCTTAATTCTGAGAAGCTCACTATAGGAAGCTACTTAATAAACTCCCCCTAAGAAAACGCTGGCTTCAAATAAAAGAATCTAAAGTATTATTTCTACCCAGGTGAAGGGCCGATAGAGCAGCAAGCCCTACGCAGGTGCACATTTTCATTCTGTGAATAGATGTCATTTCGTTTCGCCATTACACGGTGTGGCTACTGTGGGAAAATACTTCGTGTTTTTCGAGAACTTGTAAAATCCCCTTACACCGCGTAAATTTTCAATGCGCTGGGAAAGCAGCCACAATCCACAGAGAATACACAGCGGCCTTTCAATTGGCAACAGAGTGAAAACAGATGTGGACGTATAGAGAAATAACATTATTTTAGATGACTAAATAGGGCCGAGTGGGTGGGCAACCTGGAGGACCCTCTGAAAAGGAACACGGTTAATACAATACTGGAGACCACATCAAAGCCCTCTGCTGGAGGAAATTTCTGGTTGCGACTGAAGAGCGCAGTCAGTAAAAGGCTTCATCTGCAACCTCCTTCCAGGAGATACCTCCATGAGGGGCGTACACGCCAAGGAGGCAGCCACGTACAAGGGGTGAGGGAGGAGTTGCTGTGTTTCACGGGCTGGTACAGCGTCGGGGAGTCAATGCCAAAGAGACCCAGGATTTATTTGTATATTTATGATACCAAATCTAATACCAATATACACAACACCCACTACTGAGTCCTGGTGGACAACAGGATGGCCAGGAGCCAGCAATGGGCCCTTGTGGCCAAGAAGGCCAATGGCATCCTGGGGGGCATCAAGAAGAGTGTGGCCAGCAGGTGGAGGGAGGTCATCCTGCCCCTCTGCTCTGCCCTGGGGAGGCCCCAGCTGGAGCACTGGGTCCAGTTCTGGGCTCCCCAGTTCCAGAAGGACAGGGAACTGCTGGAGAGGGGACAGCAGAGGGCTACAAAGATGCTGAGGGGGCTGGAGCATCTCTCTGATGAGGAAAGGCTGAGGGACTTGGGTCTTTTGAGTCTGGAGAAGAGAAGGCTGAGGGGGGATCTGATCAACACCTCTAAATACTTCAAGGGTGGGTGTCAGGAGGATGGGGCCAGTCTTTTTTCAGTGGTGCCCCGTGACAGGACAAGAGGGAACGGGCACAAACTTGAACATAGGAAGTTCTACCTAAACATGAGGATGAACTTCTTTCCTGTGAGGGTGGCAGAGCCCTGGAAGAGGCTGCCCACAGAGGTGGTGGAGTCTCCTCCTCTGGAGACATTCAAAACCTTCCTGGACACGTTCCTGTGGGACCTGCTCTGGGTGGACCTGCTTTGGGAGGGGGGTTGGACTGGATGATCTTCAGAGGTCCCTTCCAACCCCATAGCATTCTGTGATTCTGTACTGTATTTTCCACATATCCCCTCAAAATCTCCATGGGAACTGCCTCTAAACGTGGGTTTCACAATTAAAAGCCCAATGTTGCAGAACAAACACTATCTCCTTAGGTCACACGCACAGAGAAGAGGTTCCTCACACTTTCCTACGAGCCCACCAGAGCCACAGCAGCAAGTAGCTGACAAACGCTCCATAACCAACAAAATCTGGACAGACGAGCGATAAAGACCAAGCACGGAGCCAAAGCATCTGCCACAGCAGGAGAGCCATTTGGCAGCCAAAGAAATGCAGAAATGGATTTAAAAAAAAAAAAAAAAAAAGGCATTTATGGAGAAAAGTACACACAGAAAATAGTCCAAGATGTAGAGGTATAGCCAAGCCCTGACCATGCCAGAATATGTTCACTGGTACGAAGATGCACAGTAAAAGAAAATGTAATTCATCTGGATTAACAGTTGGACCATTAACTAGACATTGGAAGTGTTAAGGATAAAGTGCTAGGAACAGGGTTTTTTTTCCCCATTTGATCATGTACTCTGTGTTCAGCTCCTTGGCGAAAAAGCGCATTTTTCTCCTTGTGAGTGTTATTGCAGAGTAAGTGGGTTTATCTTAATCCCATAAACCAAGGAGTTTCTGCTCCCTCTGAACACACAGTTCTCCTGCAGGACAAACGGGGCAGAAAAAAGAAAAAGGAAGACACATCTGTTACATACGTGGGGATTTCTCCTGAAGCATTAGGCATTCACACCGGGGGCAGGTAAAATCCAAACCCTTGTTCTTTACATGCTTTGTTCAAAGAGAAAAGAGAAAACCCCTCCTGACTGTGGCAGAGAACTCACGTCCATCAGGGTAGAGAGGGCCTAATATTTCATTTATTATGGAGTTAAGAGGGTCTGATAAGCAAAGACTGGCCATGGCATCAGGCTCCCTGACTCTGTGAGGTCTCTCCTCTCAGACTCTCTGAAGATGCTACACTATTGGGGGGGGGGAGGGGAAGCAAGCATCAAGCTCTTGAAGGATTACCAAAATCCTGGCTTGCGTCTGGAATTCCCTGTTGGGTCTCCAAGCTGAGGGTGGCCAAAGAGCATTTGTAGGCTCTCTGTCAGCCTGAAGAAGAAAGGCTACGTGATGCTTATTACCTAGAAGGCTGTCCTTGAGGATCACCTAGAAGTGGTCCTCAAGAGGAATCTGCAGGGCACCAGCTGTCCTGTCACTGCCACAGCAGCAGAAACCATGAGGTTTCTGACCACACAAGGATGACTCCCTCACAGAAACAGATGTGCCAGCAGCAAAGCCTCCTTCCAAAGCAGCCCACAGAGGGATAAACACCCTGCGACTGAACAGCAGCTTGATCTTTCTTGTGAGTGTCATCACTTTCAGAATCACAGAATGGCAGGAGTTGGAAGGGACCTCTGGAGATCATCTCATCCAACCCCTGCCAGAGCAGGTCCACCCAGAGCAAGTCCCACAGGAACGTGTCCAGGAGGGTCTGAATGTCTCCAGAGAAGGAGACTCCACCACCTCTCTGGGCAGCCTCTTCCAGGGCTCTGCCACCCTCACAGCAAAGAAGTTCTTCCTCATGTTGAAGTGGAATTTCCCGTCTCCCAGCTTGTGCCCGTTGCCCCTTGTCCTGTCACTGGGCACCACTGAGAAGAGTCTGGCCCCATCCTCTTGCCACCTGCCCTTTAGCTCAGCATCAATGAGGTCCCCTCTCAGTCTTCTCTTCTGCAGCCAAACAACCCCAGGTCCCTCAGCCTTTCCTCAGCAGAGAGGTGCTCCAGTCCCTGATCAGCTCTCTCCAGCAGCTCCCTGTCCTTCTGGAACTGGGGGACCCAGAACTGGACCCAGTGCTCCCAAAACCACTGTACTCATAAACCACTGCTGAGGTGGTGGGCACACAGCCACAAAGACAACTAAGAGCTCACAGCCCAGAGGCAGTGGATCAGCCCCAGGCAGGTATTGTACATGGACAGCAATGAAATCCCTGGGCCAAAGCAGTAGGGCAGAAAAAGGACTTGCATTGGATCCAACATCGCCTTCATAAAACACCTCCTCCTCGGCCCAGCTGCAATGATGTGGTCAGTAAGGTCTACAGAGCTTCTACCTCAAGGGAAGAGGTGGAGAGCCAAAGAGCTCTGGCTGCAGGCACCACGTGCCTAATTACATGGTCACTGAGACTCAAGCATATTGTCACCACAGCCAGTAAACGCCTTTGGGAGCGAGCAGAGGGGTGTCCAGGTGTCCAGAGCAACATCTGGCACTGCTCTTAGGAGAGGGGACACCAAGTGCTGTGAAGCATCCACCACTGCATCTTGCCATTAAGCATCTTGCCTTTCCCTATTCATTCTCTTACCCTATTCTGGGAAAAAGCTGAACAAACATAGAATCATAGAATGGTTTGGGTTGGAAGGGACATTAAAGACCATCTTGTTTCACCCCTCCTTTCTCCCAGGGACACCTGGCGGGGACACCTCCCACCAGCCCAGGTTGCTCCAAGCCCCCTCCAACCTGGCCTTGAACCCCTCCAGGGATGGGGCAGCCACAGCTTCTCTGGCCAACCTGGGCCAGGCTCTCACCACCCTCACATCAAACAAGTTCTTCCCCACATCTCAGCTCCATCTCCCCTCTTCTCCCTCATGAAATATGGATTTCTCTACACCCCACTAGCCTGTAACATATGTTAATTTTTATAGATTTATATGTATATATTTATATGTATATATTTAAAGTTTAGCACACATTTAATACAAGCAGAAAGGCCCACTTTCACACACACACACAAACAAAAAAAAAGGGAAAACACTTCTAATNAAACAAAAAAAAAAGGGAAAACACTTCTAATAAGTGAAAAGTGGGCTTCTGGCTTGATTTATAAAAATCCCAGGATACTCAGGTTATATTTTAAAGAAATAAAAGCGAAAAAGTGTTCTACTGAGAGCCACTCCACATCTGAACACTGCATGGGCTTTCAGATCAGTCTGGGGTAAAAAAAATCTCACTTTTGGTATGGACTCCAAGACCAGAAGAAAAGCTGTAAACAGTGAAGTCCAAAAATCTGAACAACTTTAGAGAAAAAAGGAATGAGAAGCTTTAACTCGCAAGTGTTACAATTAAATCATGGTTTCTTGGCAGAATTTGAGACCTAAAATTTAAGTTCCTAATGTTTAGAGCTGCTTAGATAAGATCCAAATGAGGACAATATAAATTGATGAAGTGTGGACTCTTTCTGCGTGCGATGGATCCAATATGGATGAAGCTGCTCAAAGGTCCACCAAGTAAAACTGCTCCTGAGTCTCACTGCAGCTTCGCTGAACAACCCTTTGTAAAGCCACGTTTAAAAAGAACAGCTCAACCTTAGGATGCTGAGGGAGATATATCTGTCCAGTGGAGTACGGTCATGTCTCACAGAGGAAGAGGAGAAGACTTGCAGAAACTGCACTGAAGGCCACTGATACAGAAGGAATCTCGGAAACCCCTTTGGGAGAAAGCTGAGGGTATAATCCTGACCATTTCCTCAAGCGTGGAGAGAAGACAGTGTGTTCTCCAAGTGTCCAAATGGTGTTACACACCAGAGAAAGCTGAGGCAAATCAGCTAAAAAAGGCAACATAAACTGATGTTTCAGACCTAAAGAAGAGTAATTCAGCATTAGGACCTTCTTCTCTATCAAGCACCTCTGCAAAGGCAGCCACAAAGCACAAGAACCCAGAAGAGACTCAAGGGCAGCGTCTGATGAAGGAAACCTTTGTCTTCTCTGCAGCTGCAACGGTCACAGCAACACCCATCGATGGGTCTCACTGGTTTGCTCTTCAAGGGTCCCCATTTCCACCAACTTCCATCAACTAGGTCTAATGCAAGAGTAAAATTCAAGATTTCAGGTTACAGATGCAACATCAAAATATAGTAACTTTAGATGGAGTCCTGCTGACGTTAAAGAGGAGGAATACTGCTGTAACCTCCAGATCTGGAGAGGAAATCTTAAAAATACAAACCAACGGCAGCGAAAACAGACAGGTCCTCTGAGGCACCTCAGTGACACGTGCATCTGGACTACACACAACACCTGACAATAAACAACGCTGCTGAAAACCAAAATTATTCCACCTTTTGGTGCAACAGAACCTCTCCAGGTTCCACTGGAGACAGTACGTTTACGCACAACAGGATAAAAATACAAAGTTCTATGGAAACAGGTCCCTCTCAGCCCCTCTCAGGGCACAGGGGCATTTGAAGGACTCAAACAGGAACAAGAAATCCCTCCTTTCAAATCTGGAGTCTCAGTTTGCCTGTTTGTGGCAAAAAATAGTAGATGTGATGTGGGCAAAGCGAATAAAAAAGCCAAGGCAGGGATTTCACCCACGCTGGGGGAATCTGAAAGGAGTCTTCTGCCCCGTTCAGACCTAAGACCCAAAATCTACGCTGTTCACCACCGAAACTTCATCCCCGTCGCTCAAAGGCTTCTCCTTTCCTTGGCCACTTCCATTTTTAAGAAATGCCTTTCGGAAAATGCTTGTGGAGTAGAGATTTCAAAGGCCGGCTGAAAAAACTTTCGAGGCATGTAATGCTGACCAGACTCTCCCCCCATACACACATCAAATTTCTCCAGCATCATAATTAGAACAGTACTAAATAAACCCATTTTCCTCAGAAATTATACGCTGCAACTTTCATAACCCAAGCTCGCCCAACGCTGGCAGCGACTTAGGGCGAGAGCTGACATTTTCCCCTCTGCAGATTTTCCCAAGGCTTTAAAATTTCAGTTCCAGTCCTAAAATCGGAACTTTTTCAAAATTCAGAAGAACACATGGAGTTTATCTGATGGCCTGGCGCCACCTCTTCCTAAAGTCTTCGGCAAAAATCACATTTTCATCCCCATCTTAATTAGGTTGGGCCTAAGTCTCCATGGAAACGAGATGAGGGCACTTACTGTGTGCCTAAAGATAAGGGGAACGTTTATGAACTAAGTCTTCTCGACTCATCACAAGAAATAGATACTTGTGCTAATCCTGAGGGGAAAACAGAATAGTTGGCCAAGCTTCACAAATAATATGGAAAAAATCCAGGGACTTGGGGTTCTGGAGCGGGCAGTATGAAACTTCCCATGCTGGCAACGTGCCGAGGAACACAATCCCATTAAAAGGGCTGACCTTCTCCAGCAGGCTTTGGGACATCACCCCGGCACAGGGTACCCCCCACCAACCAAATCATCTCCACAAACGAGGTCTTGCGCACCCGGATAAGCCCCAAATCAGGTTTTTTTCCCTTTAAAAAAAAAACCTCCTCAAGAAACTTGGCAGTTCAACACCTGACTTGGAGACATTTAAAAATTACTGGACCACCTCTTGTGAAATGAAACCTAATTAAATATTTGGCTTCCCAGTGGAGGTGGAGAGTACCTACTTCTTTCCAAGAATTGGATTTCAGATCTCTAAACGTCCTCTTATTTTCAAATCCAATGATTTCAGAAGTGACATTATGTTCCTAAAATGTGTTTGGCATGAAATAAACAGACACTGGCACTAATAAATTTGCAGCGAGGCAAGAGAAGCTCCCCCTTTGCCAAATCACCGCCCACATTACCTCGCAGCTACCACCACGGTGTGGTTACAGGGATTTTTGACCCCAAATTGCAAATAGAGCCCAAGAGAAAGAATTCCAATTTGCTATTTATCATTCCTTTTTTTTTTTTTTTTTTTCCCTTCCAATTGTTAATTCAGGTGTTGGATTCCTCTTCCAATTCTGTCAGTCAATCCAAAGGAGAGAGCTTATTCTCCTTCAAGCTTATCTCTACCCACAACCCTATTTCGTCCCAGCTGCAGTAAATTAATAACTCTTATCATTAGAAACAGTCAGGCAGAATTTGCTCAATCTTTGTGCTCCACAGGTAAAATACTGAATTTTTGTGTTACTTCAAATATATTTTACCGTATTAAACAATCGAGTTTTTTGGACACAAGACAAATGCCTTATAAAAATACTTATATAATTGTAGAAATGCTAATATGGGAGCCTTTGGCTCATCACCGGCTCCCTAAACTCTGACCCTCTGACAGAAACAGGAAGATCTTATTAAAGGTCCAGGCAAATATTTGAAGAAAAAACATTTTGGTATTCAGAGATACAAAAATTCTTCACGACAGCTAAGATCAAAGTCTTATTGAAGAGACTTGCTTTGAAAAAATGAAGGAATGGGAAAAGTATGAAAGCGAGGGAGAGCGCGACTTCAGCCTTAAAAACAGAACAAGGGGAGGAAAAAGCTAAGAAGTGCTCCTCATCTTATAGCTGAGCTTTGTTGTTATTGTTACTCACCAGCTACATTTTTAAACAGTGTTAAAAGTTTCTTTTGGTAGTTCTTTAGGGAAACAGTTTGTGAAAAGTGCTTTAAGAGCTGATTTATTAGAAAAATTATAATAGACTTTTGGAAGTGGAAGAATTATTGGACCCCTGACTATCAGCAGAAACACTAACCCCACTCCAGGTTGGAAAGCTGGAAAACAGCAATATTTCAGGAGACTTGAAGGAAATATATAAAGAGAGAAAAACTGGACGTGGCACAACACCCGCGTCCTTCTGCCTTCCCTCTCCAGCCCAGCAGTTTCGAAGAACCAGGAGCGGCTCTGCCTGTGCAAACCGAGGGGTGACCGTTCTGGAAGCAGCCACTGGTTTTTAAAAGAGAGACCTCATTACTCTACAAGACTGGACAAAACCACATTTTATTTCCCAAATTTGGGCAAACAGAGGCTTACACTTACTTTTGAACTCGGTGAATTCTGGAGGCAATAGCCCACCTGGGCAGGTCCTGGCTCCTTTCACCTTTTCTGCTCCACCACAGCATCCACGGGCAGCGTCGAGGTTAATTGCCAAGACCTTTAATTCTACCCCAAGCGACTGACAACCACTAACGAGCAAAGGGTTTGCACAGGTTTATAGACACAGGCATGGGATGGAGAGCACAGAACTCCAGGAGATTTTCCCCGAGCAGCCCTAATTCTGCTTCTCTGTTCTTGTGCCCCTCCACCTGAGCTGGAGACACACCAGAGTTTCCCGCACACCCCGGTAGTATTTAACATCGTTAAGGATAGAAGCAGTAGATAGAAACAAGGGAAATCATAGGGAGAAGTGGCTGGATTGCCCGGCCCTTTGGAATGGGCAGAAACTATGGCAACAGCCTGGAGTTTGCTCTTCATACAGCGCAGGAAAGCCAGCTCCTTTCCCACGCTCATTACTCAGGGAACTATTTTTAAGCGCCGGTGGCACGGGGTGATTTACATACGGCACGTTCCACCCTTCCAGCTCCAGCCCAAAGCCCGGCACGAGAGAACCCCTTACTCTGCATATCCTACGCTCACCACATCCTCCACCTGAGCACTACAGGACGAAAAATTAAAGTTTATGAGGTGAAACTCAAAGAAAGTCAGGATTCCAAAGAGTATTGTAACACCGTGTTTCTTGACTTCCAAACACTGATGCATTTTCTATCCATATTGAACACGGGCCCCTATTTTTTTCAGGCAGCACAATGTAGATTTTTCTCCTAATTTGAGGGTTTATAATTATTGTATGTTGTCTTTATAACAATATATTATTGTTTTCTTAATACAACTTAGTTTTTCAAGAAACGTGCTCATTACTATGATGTCATTTTAGTGGCACACTCATTCCCCGCTCCCAAAAACTGGCAATTTTTACATTCAAGATATTAACAACAAGCAAAGCCTGAGAATTTGGGGTTTTTTCCTGCTTATTTCATACCAGCAAAAACTGTCTCATTCAGGAGCTTCATCCCTGTGCGCTGCACTAGCCCATCTACAGCCCAACTAAAGAATGAAAGTATTAAATAGCAGGTTGTGACAGTAACTCCTTCAAGTGTTCCACATCACCTCAAAGGTCATCTTTTCACACCGCTTTTAGCCCATTCTGACACTGAACAGCATCAGAATTTTGCAAGAAGCAAGAAAATACTACATGATGAGTTCTCCTTAATCCCACGGGCTCCTTCTCATTGCAGCATCACTCTGTCACTCCTTTCAGAAAGTGGATATTCTCTTCAAATAACAAAACGTGCATCGTTCAGCTCACGAGTAAATATCACGTTTGATCTTTTTTTTCCCTAGGCCACATTTTCTGCTTTGTTCTTTATCCTTAAATACTTATAAATTGCGTAGTAAGGGTTATTAAAAAAAAAATTTGAAAAATAGGATGACGTTTTCCAGCAGATACATTTTACAGACAGGTTAAGAGTCCTGAATGGTTTTGTGTACCAAGTGCCAAGCCACACAAACTCACATGTGCCGTAGCAGAACGACTCCGTTAGTTCACATCTGTCTTAAACATCAAAACACTTGTTTCCCCAGTAATGAGTTTCAGACTAATAATTTTACACCCATCACGTGGTTGAAATAAATCCCTTAAAGGCTGTGGTATAACTTGTGTGGTGTGTACACAGCATAATCCCGATTTATCAGAAACATTTTTTTAAAAGTGAGAAAGCCCAATTTTATAGCTCTGAAACGAGATAAGCACAATTTTATATCGAAGAAAAGAACAGCCATTTCTAGTGTTTTTACCACCAATATCCTTACTGTGTTTATCATTGTAGGACTGACTGTTCTCATCAAACCACTCCAGGGGGGAAAAGAATCCCCCACCCCAAAGAAAGCTGCATTTGCAACAGTGCCTGCTTTAGAAGTAATAAATTTCTAAATGAGTAATGTTTTAAATGCTGGGTGTGTAAGGCATTAACCCTCAGATCGCTTTCTAAGCGAGCAGCACCAATCTATTGGAACATTCAGCAATACCTGGCAGTGTCTTGGTAGCAAGTTTCCTAAAACAGCTATTTTATTAAAATCCATAGTCCCAGAAGAGTTCCAAAAATCTTTCTTTTAAGGCAGAAAAGCTGGTGTTAACACTTACAGCACCACGTTAACGCACGCACTGCGGCAGGAAGTCGCTGAGGGTATTTTTTTACATTGTCTGAGGAGCTGGAGCTCACAAAGTAGCAGTGATACAGACATATATATATATATATATATATCTGATAATGCTTCATTGCTCCAACATGCACCATCCTTGAAACACTAACTGTATCCAACACTATTTCTACTGCAGACATAGAATATCAGAAAACGTACCTCTATATCCTGTATTATCTTTGGGTATAAGGACCTGTAAAATGAATTTGGGGGGCCGTCTGTTGGTCTGTTTTTAAACAGGTATTGATCCCTGAAAAGAACCAGAAAGATATTTTTCAATTTTACCACAAAGAATCCAAATTTTAAAAGAATTTAAAATCTGCACAGAACAAAACCTTATGAAACTTTCTCACAGAATTCTTGTAAGAATTTTTAGGATTGCTGTTACAACCTTTGTGAACTTTGCAATTTGACAGCTTTATTTAAATGTCCGAGACTAAGAAGATAACAGATGTTTTGCCTATGGTTTTCCAAATTAGCACTCACTGCTTCATGAGGCTTTTTAGCCAGCAGGGTGTCTCTTTGCAACATGCCTTGCATTTTCTGAGGCACACCACTAGAGAGCACAGAAAAACAGGTTTCTCAAGGAGAACACCTCGTCGCTTCAGATATTCGTAAAGGAGAGAAAAATTCCATTGCCATAAACATAAATGTTTTCTCTTTGAGAGAGGCTTCTGCAGCCCAGTCAGCTATTTCACATGTTAAGCTAAAAAAGAAGTTTAATTGGAAATACTTCACTCGAGAAAAAGCCCTGCAAAACGCATTGTTGCTAGTTTTTGTGAGCTGATTTGACGCGTGCGTTCTCCCTGCAAAACAGAAATTATAAATTTGCAGATGGACTTAGCACAAGAAAGCAATTGTGGAAAGACACTGGTGCACGAAGGAAAAGGGACATGGCCAAAGCAGGGACAGGAGGTGACAGCTTTCACCCCACACGTCCATGGCAGAGCTATGGATCTCTGTGACACCAATTTACCATAAACTTACTTTTTGGCAGAGCTCGTAGTTGGGGAAATTTGTGAATTTACAGAACACGGTGAAAGGTGAATTTCCATCGAGGTACTTACCAACCCCTTCTTTCTGACAGTCCCTTCCACAGCGGGTCTGTGCGTACCATTCTCTCGATGAGTTTTTTCCATAGCATTCCCTCCGAGATGACCCTCTGCCATTCCTTACACACCAGCTCTGCCGCGCACAGCGATCTGGCATCAAGGTAGGAAAGGATGTTTTCTGCTATGTGATCTAAGCCTTGCTCTACAAAGAAATAAAGACAAGCAAAACGTCAACCACTTCACAGTCTATCACTAAACAAGTTCTGCAACACGTTCGGAGAAAGCCAACGCAGCTTTAAGGCACTGCTCAACACGGTAATTCAATTATCAGATGTAGAAGGAGCAGTTACAAATGAATCCAAACAGGTACATGGAAATATCTTCAACACTTCACTCCTTTCTTGGTACAATCTGCCTACTGGAGGGTGCCAATTCCACAGAGTAAGAACGAGCACAACCCAAAACTCGACGTAACACGCCATCAGAGAAAGCATTTTCCTGCTTCTGGACACAGAATGTTGGACTTTTTGAACACGTAATGCATTGGGCTCCATGGTTCAAAAAACATCATCTTCAAGCAGATGCTTCACTAAGCAGCAGTAACACGAAATTAAAGTATTGATTCTTTTATTACTCCCTTACATACAGCCACAGATAATTAACTCGGCAGAAGACAGGACTCCACAGGAACAAATACAGACGTATCCAGGAGAAGGACAAGCGAAGATTCCACAAAAAAAATTTCTAGCAAGGCTATTTTTTTGTATTTAAGCTCTTTCAATAGCCTGCGAGCACCAAGCCCACTCCTGGATTTCGGTGAGTACTCTGGTGGTAGAGCACATGCCAGAGACAGCAGACACATGCCCTCCTGGCGTAGGAGGGGGAAAATCAATGAGAATGAGTTTGACAGTAATGAGTTAATTGCAAACAGTGCTTTAATATCAAAGGCAGTTTTCTCCATTCAGGGTTTACCATCAATAGAAAAGCTGTTACTGAATGAGTTCCACCAGAAGCTGGGGGCTTTGAGGCTTCTCTTCAGCTCTAGTTTTTTTAAAACAACTTCACGTTGAGTACATCAAGCTGTAACATCCAATACAGCATGTATTTGGGGGCTAATTGCATAAGAGGGAAAAAAATTTCCACTGAAAGGGTTATTAAGCACTGGAATGGGCTGCCCAGGGAAGCGGTGGAGTCACCATCCCTGGAGGTATTGAAAAGACAGGTTGACATGGATTAGTGGTGGTTTTTATCAGAGTTAGGTTGATGGTTGGACTAGATGATCTTAAAGGTCCCTTCCAACCCAGATAATTCTATGATTCTATGACTCCATTATTGTCTCTAGAATGAGAATCAGGTAAGAAATCTCAGGATCATTGGGGGTCAAGTAGCAATCAAATAACGAGGGGCGACAGCTCAGCTTCTGCACCCCAAATTCCAGTGCAAAGTAAGTTAATTTAGCTGCACCAAGATCTCCTAATGTATTTACAACAGCCATAGGAACAGGTATTATCTCAGCATCTCTCCTGCACCAGCTGCTCTCCCACCCCCAGGTGGTGCTACCTTCTACCGCAAGGGAGTGGTGCGTGAGCTTTACCCGGTCAAAGGAGGAGATCCACCACGTACCAGGAGAGAACACCCAAGTAAAAGACAGCTACTCCTTTGGCAGTGCTCAGACACCCCAGAAACAACATCCACCTGGGACACTCTCATGCTCTAGCTGCACCCGCAGCGTAAGGCGTGTTGGTCAACGAGTTCTAGTTATTAGTGGACTGGGGAAACGCTGATTTTCATCACCGCGACCAGAAGCAGCTTATTAACCACCATGATCCTTTCAGATCACGGCAGGGTAAGATTTACACACTCGACGCGCTCAACTTGCCAGCAGAAGATCAAATATACCAGAACTGGGGTCCTGCCCATTGATCCAGGTCTGTGTAAGGCAATTTGTCCGATATATTATTCCACAATTATCAGTTAATACTCATCCAAAAGCACTGGGTACTCCAGCTGAAGCTGCTAGAAGGAATAAGCCCTTATTACGATACTTATTATTATTACGATGAAGTAAGCTGCCACCGAAGCTCTATCAAGACCTGAAGCAGGTGGAGCACTGTGTGCATTTGCTTATGGTCTTTGCCGAGATCCTCTCTCCCGCTGAGGGTGTTAAGATTTATAAACACAACTGTGGTTGAGTGAAGGTACAAAGACAGAAACCACTTAGACAATATACACATGCTAAATTTAAAATAGCGACCAAACTTCTCTTGTTCATATCCCAGCTACAGTCTCACTGGTCCCACCAAAAAAATCACTGCCAAGTCTGTTACTTATTTCAAAGGACCAGCAGTTTTGTTTTCTCAAAAACTCCACTAAATCGGAGATCAAGAATAACTTCATTTTCGTGAATAACGTATGTCAGTTGGCCAAGAAAGAAAAAAATCTTTCAAACAAGGAGATGACGACCGTTTTAATTTTCCACTTTATCTCATGACATTAGACTTGAAATAGTCCTGAAAAAAAATCAAAGAAAATACTTTTAATTTTTTAAAGAATTAAGGAATTGTGTGCATATATACACTGCACACTGAATTTGCCACGGCCTTCATAAAAACTAACAGCAATAGAAAGGAGAAACCAATACATGTAGGTGAAAAGTATTTGTTCACTTCTTCTACTTAATTTAGAGAATCATAAAGGTTTTAAAGAACGGTGAAAGCTCCTACAGTGTAAATTAGGCTTATACAAATTTTTCAGTATCGGTCCTAGTAACAGATTCCAATAACTGAACCGTAACAAGGTCCAAGTAACTGGTGGATCTCAAATCTCCCCACTTCCAAACCAGCACATCCTCCCCTAATGATACTAAATACTGAGATTCTAAATACTGTTGACTTGGGAAATATTTATCTCGCTGTGACATTATGTGATTTGAAACAGTTCTCAAGGTTTGTCCAGAAAAAATACTCATTGCAAGGTCATTGTCAAGAGTGACTTTAAAATCCGGAATCCTCGGGTACCAGGACGACAAACTACTCCATTATGCAAAGTGAAGGACACGGCTGGATAAAAATAAAGAAAACAAACAGCTCTGCTGAGTAAGCGTTTCTCTGACTTTGAAGGTTACGTGTGCGAACAAGGCACACGCTGTGTTTTCGTGGGAATAGATCTAACCGCGATTTCAGATTCCAGTACAAAACAGTCATGTTCAATAACCTAAGATCAGCCTCTACAGAGCAAGGGACTGTCCAATACACCCATAACACTGGGATCACATCAACGCAGCCCTCCCCATATTTTCCCAGCACAGAACACGTTATATTTTGAAGAAAATAGGAAGAATTTTTGACGGAAAGCACTGCAGCTCTCAAAGGAAACAGTGCAGAGGCTACAGCAATTAACCATCCTAATTGCAAACTCTGCAGTTGAGCCGTACGCTGAGGTTCCTGTATAAAAAGTGATAAATGGTGCATTCCTCTGCACTATTTTCCTTTCACAAGCCATTACACAACAGCTGAGCTTCGCGCAGCCTCCTCTCCCTCCTCAGGCTGCAAAGGCAGGATGTTCACCAGGGCAGGGCTAAAGGTGTATAAATACTCATAGAATCACTGAGTCCCAGACTGGTTCAGGTTGGAAGGGACCTTCAAGACCACCCAGTGCCACCCCCTGCCCTGGGCAGGGACACCTCCCACCACACCAGGTTGCTCCAAGCCCCCTCCAACCTGCCCTTGAACCCCTCCAGGGATGGGGCAGCCACAGCTTCTCTGGCCAACCTGGGCCAGGCTCTCACCACCCTCACACCAAACAAGTTCTTCCCCACATCTCAGCTCCATCTCCCCTCTTTTGGTTTAAAACCCTTCCCCCTCCTCCTAGGGCTCCCCTCCCTCATCCAGAGTCCCTCCCCATCTCTCCTGAAGCCCCTTGAGGGACTGGAAGGGGCTCGAAGGTCTCCCTGGAGCCTTCTCTTCTCCAGGCTGAACCCCCCCAACTCTCTCAGCCTGTCCTCCCAGCAGAGGGGCTCCAGCCCTCCCAGCATCTCCGTGGCCTCCTCTGGCCCCGCTCCAACAGCTCCATGTCCTTCCTGTGCTGAGGACCCCAGAGCTGGACACAGTGCTCCAGGTGGGGTCTCCCCAGAGCAGAGCAAAGGGGTAGAATCACCTCCCTCGCCCTGCTGGTCACCTCAAACGGAGATACTTAGTCAAACCAATGGGTAATAAAAGAGACTGTAGCGCCAAGAAATGACATAATTGATAATTCAGTTCAAGCAATAACAGGCTACTATGTTTCCAGCTTACTAATTAAATAGAAAAATGAATGATTGTGAAGTTTGGAAGAAGTTAAAAGAAACTAAGAGGAAACACTATAGTATTTTGCAGTTAAACCAACAGACCCAGAAATTATTAAAAAGAGACGGTGACACTCTGATGGCACCAGCATTGCTGCAAAACGTGGCAGGAGGACAAGAGCACTGACTTTTGGCTTCCAGCTCTTCCGGAGACACAAGGTCACTGTCTGTCCTTTCTGTGGGAGAGGTGTTTCGAAAGGGTGGTGGCACGGAGAGGAGCAGGCACACATCAAACCGGCCTTGTACCAGGCCCTTAATTCCTCTTTCTTAGAAGTAAAAATATGCTCCAGCAAGGTCTGGGTTCCAAAAAAAGCCAGTAGCAATAGATACACTGATGACAGGTAAATCTTTCAATGCCTACACTTCTAAGATGTAAATTTATATTATTATATTATAGATATTATTATAAATATAAATTATATAAATAAATTACATATAACTTACATAAATATTTATATTATACTAAGTATAAGAAGTATAATTTTGCCTAATTGGCATAACTTCGTAAAACAACCATCACACACGTATTCTAACATTCCTAGAAGAGGGGAACCTTGTTCTACTTGACTAAAAGCATTTAAACAAACCATAACTCTGCAGTTATTTCAGCCATAGACTTAAAAAAAAGGTTATGGGACAGAGCAGCCACGCTGGCACCTGAACACGTTGCCAACACCTTGCCTGAAGCTTTGAGCCAGATTTTAAACGGGAAGATCATGAACATGTTGGATGTAAAATGAATTCCCAAGTGACAGACAAACAGAAGATGTTCAAATGATGGTCGGGCGCAAAATAATTCTTTAAAAGTTTATCTGTTACTGCCATCTCCTGGCAGCAAACTACATCATTATCCTCCCCCCAAACCAGAGATGAGAGCTGTGAGGAGCTGTAAAGTTACCAATAACCATCCTAATGAGGAGGCTACGCTGCAAATCATCCTCAGAACTTGACAACCGCTCGGTTCTGTGGGCGTTTGGTGGTGGTGGTGGGTTTGGTGTTGCACCCCTACTCCAACGTATCGCTGCCGTCTTTCAGAACACGCTGAACAGCTCAGCTTGGAAGTGGAACTTGAAACGCCCTTCGGAGTCAGGCCGACAGCATCACTTGGTTTTTGATAGCAGGCAAGTGGTTTTGAATCAAGTTCAAACACTTTAGGAGTTCCACAAGCAGCAAACAGCACATTCCATTATTAGAAATCCATATATTGTACTTTACATCCTTTGTACAATTAGGAATGTACAGGTCATTTAAGGTGTTTTGGAAGAATTTGATTTAGATGGCTATTTTCAGACTATTAAAAAGCATTTGGATCACAGTCAAGCCAGCAGAGAGCACACACCGGGGCTTGTAACACCTTTTAGCATGAGGCAAACAGGATTGATGAAGCCTGTGGTTTTATGATTCCCTATTTAGAAACGAATATGATGTCCCAGTAACACAACGTGTGTATTCATGAAATACTATTTCCCCAAAAGACAGTTCTCCAGGTTATACTGCACAGAAAAATGACCCACAACACGCAGGACCATTGTGTAATTGTTCAGTCTTTCACACAACTGCATTTGAAAGAGCAACAGCCATCCCAAAGTGACCAAGGTGCCACCAACCAATCCATCCTAAAGCTGAGCCTTTTCTTGGAGAGACCAATGTTGTAATTTCTGGCTGTCAACAAGATGATCTGAAGCCGAGGTGAGAGCTGGCAAATCACTGCTGAGGCACCAGGAGTCACTAGTGCCATTTCCTCAGAGCAGACAGAGGTACCAAACTCCATCGAGTGCCACCAGAGAGCTGGGCCCTGCATCCCCAACCAGAGCCTCTCCTCCACTTGGGGGAACGGGCTGGACAGACTGGGCTCCAGAATGGAAATGGAACTGGGTATCACAATCACAGAATGGTTTGAGCTGAAAGGGACCTTAAAGCCCCCCCAGTGCCACCCCCTGCCACCTCCCACCACACCAGGTTGCTCCAAGCCCCCTCCAACCTGCCCTTGAAGCCCTCCAGGGATGGGGCAGCCACAGCTTCTCGGGGCAACCTGGGCCAGGGTCTCACCACCCTCACACCAAACAAGTTCTTCCCCACATCTCAGCTCCATCTCCCCTCTTTCAGGGTCAAACCCTTCCCCCTCCTCCTAGGGCTCCCCTCCCTGATCCAGAGTCCCTCCCCATCTCTCCTGGAGCCCCTTGAGGGACTGGAAGGGGCTCGAAGGTCTCCCTGGAGCCTTCTCTTCTCCAGGCTGAGCCCCCCAACTCTCTCAGCCCCCCCTCCCAGCAGAGGGGCTCCAGCCCTCCCAGCATCTCCGTGGCCTCCTCTGGCCCCATCCAACAGGTCCATGTCCTTCTGCTGTTGGTGGCCCCAGAGCTGGAGGCAGCACTGGGGGGGGGGTGTCTCCCCAGAGCGGAGCAGAGGGGCAGAATCCCCCCCTGGCCCTGCTGGCCACGCTGCTGGGGGTGCAGCCCAGGGTGCAGGTGGTTTCTGGGCTGCCAGCGCACGTTGCCAGCTCATGTCAAGCTTCTCACCCACCAATACCCACAAGTCCTTCTCCTCAGGGCTGCTCTCCAGCCATTCTCTGCCCAGCCCTGATTTGTGCCTGGAAATTACGATGCGTTCGGTGCTTTTCTGTGGCATGTACAGAACTCGGAACTATCAGGCTAAGACCCATGTCCTTCTGAAAATCTAATTTTTTAAAAAACCCACCATTTCACACTTGCCCAAGATTTAAAGACAGGGCTAGAATGTGGTTCCCAAGGGGATCTAACTCTCCAAATAAACTCAAAGCACAAGGGAAATCTTCGTTCCTAAGGTGACTTTTGTTTTCTACAGGTTAGGAACGTTCTTGAGAAGATACAGACCTGACTGCCACCTGCAGAAGGATGTTTTACGGAACTATCAGACCAAGTGTTTCTCCACACAACCGAGAACATACCTGTGCACACGTGTCAGTCTGCTCATTATGAAGCCAATATTTCTCTGAGTTTTAAGGATCAGCTGCCAATTACTAAGCAGAAGCCTTTTATTGGATGCATAATTGTGGCAATTCCACGTAACAACGGTCACTGCTAAAACCAGACTTTGAAGAAGTCAGAAACTCAAGTGTTTTCTGATGTTAAAAAACCCCAGCAATCTCATTTTTTAGGAATACACAAAGCCCTGAACGTTGTCCACTGAGCACAAAGCCACAAATGCTTTGCTTTGCCACCAAGTACCTTTGGAAGATTTTTTACTGCTCGCAAAAGCGCACGGGTTTCAATTGTTAAAAAAAAAAGAGACGTCAAGTAAAATATTCACCCTAATTAACACAGCAGGAACAGGTCCAGAGCACAGATACTTAGACAAGCCCACTATAATTATTTCAGACAACACGCAGGACTAAGTTGAAGCCATATTAAAGCCTGAAATAGCTGCATATACCTATTTTACATTAAAATACAGTGAGCATTTAGTTTTATAAACAGTGTCTGAAATAGGTACTGGAACCCAGCAATTTTATTTAGTAAAATGCACCCAGCATTTATCATATGCATTTATCGTACTTTTCTTTTCAAAGAAAAATACTCCTTCCAACTCTTAGGCCTCTACAAGAGGCTTTTGCAATTTTATAGAAAATGGTGAAAAGTTACAGCCGCTGTTGATTATAGGTACCAGATTATAGGTACCAGATGAAGGTTTGGCTGAATTTAAATAATAAATTAAAACAAATTAAAATCTGCGGGGATTTCAAAGCTCAGCATGTAAATATCACTTTGTATGAAAATGAAACCCAAATGTGGGACATCAACTCTACCAAACTAACATATGATACGGAACATGCAGCTCCACAGGCTTTTATTATTTTAGAAACAAGTTTTAAAAGAAGCCTGGCGGGGTTTTACTTGCCTGACGCTGTGTTCTCTTACAGTTTTAACGCACCAAACAGATAGGGAAGGGACTTTCTTTCCTAATCAAGGGTCAACGCCCTAATTCTTTTAAGGAAAAGGACACAAGTTGATGAGATCGTGCAAGGAATATTAAGATTAACATATTAAAGATAATTAAGAGAAGCAAAAGCACAGAAGTGACATAATTTATTCTTGCAATTACGCTGTCCATCATAGACCACTGTCTTTTGAGTGTTGTTTTTGACACGGTTGAGGTTAACGCCATTGGCAGATGTGGAAAAAATAATGAGTAGAGGCTTCCGAGTCACTTTATCAATGGGATTTGCAATATCTGATAAAGCTATAGCTGATACAGAGGGATCTGGACAGGCTGGATGGATGGGCCAAGGCCAATGGGATGAGGATCAACAAGGCCAAGTGCCGGGTCCTGCCCTTGGGTCACACCAACCCCATGGAGGCTCCAGGCTGGGGGCAGAGTGGCTGGAGCTGCCTGGGGAAAAGGACCTGGGGGTGTTGGGCAACTGTCGGCTGAACAGGAGCCAGCAGTGTGCCCAGGTGGCCATGGAGGCCAACAGCATCCTGGCCTGTGTCAGGAACTGCATGGCCAGCAGGACTCAGGGGGTGATGGTCCCCCTGGACTGGGCACTGGTGAGGCCCCACCTTGAGGGCTGTGCCCAGTTTTGGGCCCCTCACCACAAAAAAGACATTGAGGGGCTGGAGTGTGTCCAGAGAAGGGCAACGGAGCTGGTGAGGGGTCTGGAGCACAAGTCTTGTGAGGAGCGGCTGAGGGAGCTGGGGGTGTTCAGCCTGGAGAAAAGGAGGCTGAGGGGAGACCTTCTGGCTCTCTCCAACTCCCTGAAAGGAGGGTGTAGCCAGGGGGGGTCAGGATGGGACAAGAGGAAATGGCCTCAAGTTGCACCAGGGGAGGTTTAGGATGGATATTAGGAGCAATTTTTCCACTGAAAAGGTTCTTAAGCCTTGGAATGGGCTGCCCAGGGCAGGGGTTGAGGCCCCATCCCTGGAGGTGTTCAAAAGCCGGGTTGACATGGTGCTTAGTGACATGGTCTAGTGATGGGTTTTTATCAGAGTTCCGCTGATGGTTGGACTAGATGATCCGAAAGGTCCCGTCCAACCCAGGCAATTCTATGATTCTATGATACAGCCGCTCGCACACCGTGATGGTGGTTTGGAGTAAAGAGCCCAACCACAGCCCAGCTTGTAAGAACGGCCCCCGCAGACTGAGGACTCTGCCACCACTGACCGAAAAGCACACCCCAATTATCACTTTTTTTCCACTGAAGCCAAGGGCAGCCAGATACAACAAACTTTTTCCCTTTTTCCCCGCATTCTCACAGGTGTAAAATCAGTAGGGACAGGAGCAAGCAAAAACTATTTCCATTTAAAACAAAGGAATTTTACTTCTTTAAGACAAGTGAAACTACCTTTTGAAAGTCCTTTACTCTTATCTTTTAATGTGACGTCCCACTCAGTATTGATTTTGATCAACTCTGATTAATTTTTGGGCTAAATTTATACAGACGTTCTTCAAATATCACATTACCTTTAAGAAAGTTTGAGTATAGGAACAGTTACCAGCATCTACATCTTCAAAAGCAACAAGAGTTGTAAATATAAATATATATTTATATATACAAATGTGGTGTAAATAAGTGTTAGGCTTATGCGGCTCCCAAAAATTTCTTAGAAATAAATACATACTATGAAAGAACTGTATACCCCCGTGGTATCAGCCCTGAGGTATAAAATAAAGCAAGCAAAAAATTATAATTGAGGCTCATATTTGCACACGATGACCATGACTGTCTATTTCACTTTATCTTGATACTCTCTACAGGAATCAAAATTCAGTATTTTGGAAACAAGCTAGAAGAAACATCCACACTACCTAAAGGAGACAGTTCTCCAGTCAAAACGAGGAGCACATGTTTAGGTGTGTGGCCAGACAAGCTAAATCTTCTATACAATAACTTCCGTGAAGCTGAGGTGTGAGGGAAAAGGACACCCCCTCCCTTTCCTAGCCCTTTTTCACATTTTTAAACCTGTTTTTTAAGAAAATAGAGCACATATGAGATTCTGTATCACTTCCCGTGTCCTACCCCATGTTCTTCTTTCCCCTCCAACTACTAAGTTGGTTTCAGTCCTGCTTGACAGATGAGCCAAAATCCTCCCATCCCCTCCAAAAACTGAATTCCTCCAGATTTGATGAAAATACAGCAGCGCTATAGAGAATAGAAACCCGTAACACGCAGGCACCATTCTGTCCCAGACACTCCTCCGCCCTCAGCACTCACTGCCGTGTCTTGGAATTCTTGGGATAACATCCACGGAGCACTCGCTCCCTGCAGGTGTGAATCCGCGCTGTGATACCCCAGAACACTTTGAACACTTATTTTATGCTTATTTCCCACTCTGGAAACAATGTCCACACATTTGCCTTTCAACAAATCAAATGAATCATTCTCCCCAGCAGCACAAATCCACAGATGCAACTCCTTCCACAAATTAATGGAAAAATATATTCAACTTAACAGGAGATGGAAAGTTAAAGATTCTATATACCCAGTTGGTACTACTCCGTATTTTCTTTTTGCATACAGCAAGTGTAAGAACAGATTTCATATTGGAATTACTGATACAGGTTTACACTGATTAAATGCAGAAGAGTTTCTGAGCAACTGAAGGAAGGAATCATGGCTAGAGCCTACAACAAAAATGCACAACTGCTTTCACTCGAGTCAGCAACAAGACCAGACAAACCAGCTTCACTCACCTAAGCAGGCAGCTTTTTAGTTAAGATTTGGCAAACTTAGAACAAAACTAAGAGGTAAGAAAGACTTCAGAAATGAAAACACCTCTATAGTTTCTTCTACACCTATGGGGTTTGTATGAAAAGGGAATTTAGACCAGAGATTGCAGAGATACAACTTTTACGGCGACTCAGTTCCAATTTAAACACAAACTATTCTTCAGGAGATGCTACTCACAACTCCTTTTGCACGGAACAACACTGGCATCCAGTGGCCAATTCAATTAATCACAGAAGTGAATGACTGCAGCCACCCTCCTGCACCTCTTCTGCCTGGGGAGCATCGTTTCAATCATTCGAGACAATCTAAACCTGGAGGATGTTCCAAAAGTTCGCATACACCCGAAGTATTAAACAACAAAAAAGCATTTATAAACGTACCTCTTGTAAAATAAATATTAATTTACCTGGTAACGCAGTGATGAAGTCCCGTTGTAACATGGGCTTCAAGTAAGAGTTAATATGTCCATGCTGATAGTGACACATTCGTGAAATAAGGTGTTCCACAAATTCAACTTGATCTGATTCAGACCACTGGTCAAAATATTTAATACACAAGTCTTTTTCCTTTTCGTAGTTTCCTTCCGATGGTCTTTTTCTTGAGACAATCACAGATGAAGTTCCATTACTTATCTGTCATTAGAAAAGGAATATCAGTATTTAAATATAAACAAGCATAGGAACAGCTTTATAAGAACTCTTTCAAGGAAGAAAATGTGAGAAGATGCAAAGAAATAATCAACAGAATTAAATTTTAAAATAGATTCGTAAAGCTATGAGTTACGCCATACAAATTTTATCTTTCGTAGATAATGATGAATGAAACGATCTTGCTCATAAGTTACTTCTTACACTGGAAGACTCGGATTCCCTTACACCTCTTACCAGTTAAACAGCAAGGAGCTTAATTCTTCTTAAAACAAACTTTTTCAGATGAAACCAGTGGTTTCTGCTACATACTGCAGTCTGCCTCCACAAGTTATTTACACAGGTTCCAGCAGTTAAAATAATACACAGTTAGAGACATAGGTATTTAATACTCTAATTAACACAAAAATTCAAGACCTTCATGTCAGCATTGAGCTGCTTGTCCATAAATGAAAACCAAGAATTACATGAGGTCAAGGTCTTGTTTTGGTTTTGAGGAACAGCTCGTGTCAATGTTTGGGACATCAGCATAAATACATCATTAAAATCCTGAAAGCTTTCACTACAAATAAGGATGCTACAAGAAGAACACCCCAGGACTTATTGCTAATTAGTAAAAAGAACCAAAGATTCATGGCAGGCTCTCCTGAGCCCTTCAGAAGACCAAGAGGGCTGCAGGGGAACTGTCAGCTCTCTGAAATATCCCAAACTTCTTCAAAGCAAACTGGTTGCAACTCCTCGCCATGGGAAGGTGTTGAATTTTCCCTTTTAAATGACAGTCACGTGCTCAGAAAGGCTGAACTGCATTCCCAAGTATCCTTTGACGCAGGATTCTTCTTTCAAGGTCGGCACAAACCTCAAAATCTGAGAAGATCTAGTAATTTCTCGAGCATTATTCATCGGCGTCATCCTTCACTTGAAGGCTGAGCTAATTTTAGGATGATACAGTCAAGGATACATTACACACGTAGTAAAGATACACACAAGGATGATTACGCAGATGCAAGATTTGGAAGTTTTCCAAAAGCAGGAACATATCAAAACATGCCAGCGCTCGCTCCATGCGCGTATCAGTCCTACCTGCCATAGGGTATTTTTCTTTGGAGACTCATCTTCATTCTGATCCTCCATTACTGACGTGTTCTAGGGGAAAAAAGAAAAAAAAAAGAATTATGACTTCCATTTTTTATTCTATGGCAATTCCTTGCTCTACAAGCATTATGAAAAAGCAAATCAATTGGACAGATAAAATTCTTTTTCCCAGTGAATGGAATTATCAAAGAATTCTGGCCGCAAAACCTGGGTATTATAAATAAATTCCCCTCTTAACTGACATGTTTATCAATTCCATTTACTGTAAAGATAACTCCCCAACCCCTCTTCAATTTCCTTTGACAGGTTTTCATGCAGCCTTTCAATGCTTTTCTCACTGGGAAATAAATTCACTTTCATCCTACTCAAGCCAAAGTAATTAAACCTGTCAAAGTAATCAGCTAGCACTTTCTGCCAAAGTTAAATTGCCTAGTTGAAAAAAAAAAATAAAAATCACTATACACTACTTACATGCAACAAAATATGGTCTATTTTTTTTTTCTAGCTCACCACGAGGAGGAGGGAGCGTTCTCTGCAGAAGGTCTCAGTAATTCCCTGCCACCGCCTGTCCCCTGTAACCCCTGGCACTCACCATCTTTCTTCACCCTGACTTAATTCCAGTGCTCTCCCCACACCGTACCGGCTCCTCCCTGCTGTTCTCTCCCCTTTGGTTCCAGAAAGAGATGTAAGAATTTCTCCAAACATTCAGCTGCAAATGTTTCTGTTGGAGCTCACCTCAGTTTCTCCAAAAGCTTTCCCTCGTTTCTTCCCTTTTTGTTTTTTAATTACCTGCTCCCTTTTGCCGTCCATACCCGATACCATCAATTTCTGCCTACTCCTTGGTACCCCATACCCGGGCAATTAAAGCTCATTAAGCTGCCCACCAGCCCTGTCCTCCCCATTATTGACAGCCAGGAGCCACTGGCCACCTGGCAGAGGGTTACCACGAAAACCTGAATGTCTTAAAACACTGTATTTCTCTCAGCCTTCTTCCCCTCTATCAGCTGTCTCAGCAGAAAGAGGAACAACGTGCTCAAGTAAAACACATGATGGAATTAATCACACAATTCCTTTACTTTTGCCCTCAAAGATTATGGATTAACCCCTTAACAACTATATCCAACCCCCCTTCAAAACGCATTTCTACCTCAAAAGCATTCACCACTTCATCTCCTTTTTCTTGCATAAGGGATGTACTGCACCAAAACTAGAAAAGTTGAAAAATTAACAATATTACCCCTAAACATAAGCCTTCCTCCACCGCCTGACTACACTGCTTTGGTTCAAGTTTACCCTCAACCCTTTCCTGCCTTGCAGCTGGGTATGACAAACCATGCAACGCAGACAAAAGGTCACATTATGAAAGCGATGTCCACTGGGTGATGGAAAAACACAAGTTTATCTTGGTTATGATGCACGTAACGATGACAAATACAAGCCCAGGAGAGGGCCAGTGAGGAATCCAAGCATGGACAAAGCAGTAAAGGCTTTGTGTTACTCCACAGACAGATATTTTAGTGTTTGTGGACATACACAGAACAGCAACACTGGAAAAGTAAACTATCCTTCCCACATTTTCAAAATTATAGTCTTGAGGCTCATTCCGGTTAGGAATAATTACCCACTGTTATAACCAGCACTCTCACTGATGGGCGAGTGATGCTCTCCCAGCCCATGATGCCACAAGAGGGAGCACAAATCAGCCACAGGCTTACTGGTACCCAACTGGCCCACACCAGCAAACATCACTCCAGGGAATTACACAGGGTTTTGTTTTTTTAATTTTATTTTAAATTTGAACGTGTAGAAATACTCATTACAGTGATTACATGCTGTTAACAGTGTTTTCAATTTACTTTGTCCTCAAATGAGTAAGGAATACCTCATCCTCTTTTGCAAGGATAAATACGTGCATTGATCCTGTGAGCTGAGAGCAAGGAGCAGAAACTCTCAGTGAGAACATCAAACACGGACGGCTTGGGTCAGCATGTTCAGCAGAGATCCCACCTCACATCAATTTAACCACCTTACATCATCTTAATCATTTAACATCTTCATTGTGCACCTACTCAACTTTACTCTGCCTCTGCTGCCGCCTACGTAGACAACTGGGTAGCAGACTTCAAGGAGATGTTCCATCCTTGGCTTGTCCATGATACAAGGGAAAAGTAGGACAACTGCATTTCTCCTGCCCTTCTCTACTTGTTCCTCTTCCTTCGGAGCACCAGAGCACAGTCCCGGCTAAGAGGACAGGTCTCAGATCCACAAATGGGCCACCTGGAGCGGAGTTATCTCCACGACCTCTCAGCAGCTGGGCCATGAATGTGAGGGCAGGCTACGTGGATGGATTTTTAAGGTGGAAATTTAACACTATATACTTATGTATTTAATTGGGAAGTAAGTAGCTATGTTAATTTAACGGTACCTACTGCAGTGTCCATTGCTTTTTCTCTCTTTCCCCATCCTAAACTCACTTTACATTTTCTTACTATATTTTAGAGCTTGAGGGTTCCTTCTACTCCCAAATATACAGCTTGTTTTCCCTATTATATCTTCTCTTCCTAATAAAGTCTCTCTACTTCTGTATTAACACTTAATTTTGGGGGTTACTCCCCAGACCACATACATCCTGACTCAATGGACTTCAAACATCATGCACAGACTCTAATGTGTCTCTAAGGCGCTGAAGCCTATGAGATGACTAGGTGGCTCCTTGTCCTGCTGTCTGGAAGAAGCAATTAGACAACTCTGGTCTGTCCCGTACATTCACAGCGCTTGGCAAAAGAAGAATTTCGAAATTCCTAACAGCTGGCGTCACTGGTCCTCGCTGGGGAAGGCCTCCTGCTCTTGTGCAAGAAGGAAGATAGGCATCTACAAGGCCAACTCTTCCCTTTGTCACGCCGGTTCCCTTCTCTCACCCTCTACCTTGTTTTTTTACCCCACCCACCCTCTCCATCAGGCTCCCATGCTGGCCTTCCAGCTTTCCCAAGGAGCTTTAAAGTGGCATTAACACGGATTTCACTCCATTTCCCTGCAGCTCCACCGATGTCCTCTCACTGAGTGACAAACCCCTACGACTGACCTGCACTCGCAGACTCTGAAATAATGGGCTGGATTTTTCACCTCCACAACCCACAGGAGCCCAGCAGCTTCCCGCAGCGGAAGCCCAGCTTCTAAATATCGTCAATTAATCCTGTTTATAAGCTCTTTTTTTTTTTTTTTTTTTTGTCTCCCCCAGAAATTCTCGTTAAGTTGCTCACAGCTCTTGCAAAAGCAGAATGATATTTCCAAGCAGCTGTCATTCCTTAATTAGCCAGCCTGGAATAAGCGCTCTCCATCCCCTGCTGGGAACGGCAGCAAGAGCAAAGTGGTAACAATGGGGCTAAACGTAGACATTTTCCCTTCCCTTCGAGTTGCTATAACCCAACTTAATAAAGTTACGCCGAGAAAAGCCCATCTTTATTTTCACTAATGGTGAAACCAGCGATGGCGGTAAAATTTACAAATTGCTTTACAAGCTGTAGAATTTTAAAAGGTTTTTTCCAGAAGATTTGCATCCCGTATTCCTCACCTAGTTCCGCAGTAAATTCAAGATGCCTCTAAGTGTTTCTGCTCCACAATACCTCCAAATCATTGGAATTTCTCTGAGATGCAGATGAACACGGCAAACAGGTTGAAAAGTGACTCGGGGAGAAAGAGGTACTGACAAATGTAATTCCACAAAGCTCATTTCCTTTGGACATTCTGAAAAGCTTCCAGAATAAGAACCACCAAAGGCAAAAAATTTTGTAGGTGTTATAAAAACTTTATAAATTATCGTTTCAATTAAGATCCTTAGATACCTGGAAGCAACTAAAACTGGCAACTCAAGAATAATAGTTCCATATATGTGTGATTATATGACATTAGGTGCAAAAGCCCCCCAAAAGCACCTATTTTTCTGTAAATAAATGGCACTCAGCCTGTGGAGCTCATCTCAGTTGTGAGATACATGAAAATAAGCTGTATTTTTTCTAGCAGAAATCAAACCCATGGGGGCTAATGAGATTTTGACCAGATTTGAGGTCGCTCTAAGGCAGGTAACGCTTGGGTTCACACTGCGCTTAAGGAGCTGGGAGTGCCTTTAGTCACTTAATTGAGAAGAAACAGCTCGGAGCAGCTTTGGTCTCTAACCCAGTTCGAGTTCCAGTATCGAGAGAGCAATTAGGAAGCGATAGTTGTAATCCTGGGAACTGGGACAAGCCACACAAGGAGCAGCAGGAGCACCCAGCAAGGATTTCTTTGATGAGAAACTTCTCCCTACCAAAGCACAGGTTCCCAGGATACAAAGGATGGATGGAGAAATCTAGGCAACAGCTGTGGTGCCTTCAGAAACCGAACAGCAGCCTTCAGTTATTATGTTTTCGGCTGTAATGAAGGGGAAAGTGATAGAAACCGAGAACTTCTGGTTCCCACTACCCTTGAAACCGCACCAGTGATTCTGATGTGAATTAAAGACCAAGCAAAGTCTTTAGAAATCTCCTTTTTGACAAAATTCTCACTCACTGGAAAAGACAGCAGGAAATTTCAGTTAAAATTACAAAATAAGCGAAACTAATCAAAAGAGTTCAGCTGAACAGTCTCTGACGTTCTTTAACAAATCCCATCTACAGCTGACTTTAGAGAAGTTGAAGAAACGATAAAAAATGACTGATACATACTTGGATATCTTGGAGTCAAACACGGCAGATTGTGCTGGAGCTCTGCACACTCAACCTGCCTCCTGAAACCAGCTCTGCCAGCACAGGGGTTGCTGAAGGTATTAATTAGAGATGCAGCCAGAGGAGGAAAGGAATCCACCATCCGATGTGATAACTGGACCACATCAGTAGGACAGAAAGCTGGGGAACCATCTTTACCATCTAAAAGCGACGAGCATCTGTCCCTCCTGGCTTCTCCTGCTTCTAATATAGCTAGAAAACCCCAAATGGTTTAAAGTATTTCAAAATGAATGCAAGCCTCTCCTTGGGATGTAATGGTCACCATTTTCTAATCCAGGAACCCGTTAAACTGTGTTTATTAACAACATCTTGATATTTGATCGGGGATAAGAGGGGATTTTCTTCTTTTAACTACTGAGAGGCTCCAAATAAAAATATACTGTAGCACAAACACTAAATGAAGCTGGAGAACCACTAACTTAAACTGCACAAGACGTGAATCTTCTCAAAGAAAGGACCAAATGCATTCCCTATCACACCCCTCAAAACCTGTATACACCAGTCTGCAAAGAAATGCCAAAACACTACAGTGCTGCCAAAAGCCAGGTCAGAAATAGGTGGTCAGTGACAAAGTGGGCTTCTCCTGACCCCTGCAGGGCTTCAGCACTGCAAATAACCTCCTCAGAAGCACAGCTATAAGCGATATATGGAGGAGTGACATCAAAGATTCCACTATCAAAGGAGTAAGTATAAAAAAGTACAGACAGATATTTCAATCTGGGCAATAAAGATGTTTGGCTTCACAGAGAAGACACCACCAGCACCACCACACCTCCAGCTATGGGTTTCATCTCATTCAGGTTGCCTATAAAAAATAATTCCTTGCAATATTTCTCCATTAATTATGTAACAAGATAAAATACACCTTTTTTTTCTTTTTATTTAGGGAGATAATCAAGTCATATCTTGATGAAAAAAATAAAAAATCCCCTGAGAAAAGTACAAAGCAGAGCCCACAGCCAAATGATTTTCCAAATAAAGAGTTTCTGACAATATCTGATGGTAGACAAACTCAACCCACTGTCCACAGTCACTGTAAAGCCCTTTGAAAACAAAGCTCTAAAGTTCGTCAAGTTAAACGCGATTTAGTTTTAGGTAGTTCTGGGAGGAGCAGGGAGCTGGACCCAATGATCCTTATGGATCCCTTCCAACTCGAGATATTCGATGATTCTAACTGGAGAGTTAACTCTGCTGACCATGGACATGTCTACACTTGACATTTATATTAGTAACTGCTCGTTTCAGCTTAAATTAAATTATCTCTAAGCACTAGGGATCTGCACAAATTAAGCTCAAAAGGCTTCATTTCTTACCTAGCTGTTCTCCCAGTTGCCAGCTTTTATTTTAGTGTAGTTACTGCTGGAAGTTCAAACAAAAATATACTTGAAATACTAAAAGAGTCTATCAAGATCCGACAGCTGAAGGCAAAATTAGAAAAAAACCTTCATACTGAAAATAAGGCGTCATTTTTATTTGGCCTCTGACTAACCACCAAGAAGTTTACAGGAAGAGAGGGTAAATTCAGAACCAGAATAGTCATCCAGTTTGGGTTTAAAGTCTCTAAAAACAAACACCGTAGATTGACCACAAGCTGTAAATGTGATGTTTTTAAGATACCTAATGCTTTTACACACCCAGTTTGACACCTCTCAAGGGCCTATTTTTAAGGAACTTTCGTCCAGATCGGTAAATCCCCCCAAAACCCACAGTTGCCTGCTCCCGTCTCTCTGCTCAAAGAAAGAAAATCTCCAGTCATTCTTCACCTAAATGTTCCAGAGCTGTTATTTTTGCAGGTTCAGAAGAACACAAGCAGGTATTAAACGGGTTATCTCGTTTAATCCCTAATGTTTTGATGACTGGCAATTAGTACCACTACTTTGTTTCTGAAGTGTCAGTCTTCACCTTACCCTCATTACAAAATTAATACGCTGTAAATACGTAACTTCATATCTCTCAGTATTCAGCACGTCTGACTCAACGTGAAGGGAATCTCAGAAGTCAGGTCAGAGTGGGCTGTGTCTGCAGAGGACAAAACTAAGTAACTTGTTCTTAAAATGAAATTATACGCAAAAATAATCACGCAAAGAAGTTGAGAATTACTGTTCTGATCCAACCCATCGAAGCCCTAAGCAAGGGCTCCGACTCCGGCACGGGGCTTTTGGTGACGGCACATCCTTTTAATAGGCAGTTGTGGGCACAAAATACAGCCTCACGTTAGCCCGTGGAGCAGGAAATTTGGGAATTCATACCCAACCTGCGAAGCACAACGGCCGATGGAGTAAGGACCAGAACACCAACATCACCCTGGTGGCTTCTACAACTTCAGAAATAGCACAATACAGATTCTCATTAAGCTTAATTAATGAATAATATTTTTTTTTTAAATCCTAAACTAGCAGTCAGTTAGGACGTAACAAGAAACACAAAAAATGTGCTACTTTTGGCCAAGTTACCAGCTGTTT
>QJSC01006410.1:540580-614011 GCA_003697955.1 Calidris pygmaea
GGAGCAATTTGATGACTCATCCCTGCACCATCCCCAGTACTCAAGCAAAACTTGCACATCATGCAAACTATTTTGCTGATATATATAAATATATCTATTTACACTGCCCCAAATATATATACACACATATATATTTTAAATGACTTTCTCTACACCCGCCCCTCAAAACTGAAAGCACCAGTTTTACGCAGAATCAGCTTATTTAAAGAATGGCAAATGTAGTTTTAAATTCAGTTGGGGAAGGTATGGTTGGGGACTACGTTAAGCTTTGCTGTAACATTTTCCACGGTGGCTATTTGCTCAGCTCGAGCTGCTGGGTGAAAAAATTTGAATCAATAATCATAATAATAATGAAAAATATCTTAGGATGTGAAAGAGCATCTAGTAAGGATCAGCCAGCAAGTCTCACTGCAACGCTCCACCTGAGGCTCACTGAATTCAGATGAAAACTGGCTTTATATTCTAACCAGCTGGACTTTATTTTCCTCCCAGCCTAATAGGAGGTTTAATTATACCTTCAGCTTAGAAGCGCTGCTTGTTTTTCAGCTGTCTCAGTTCCTGCCTTTAAGTACACGGTCACTCGGCCTTTCTTGGCAGATACCCTGTGTGTGAAGTACATTCACCAGCCGCATTTCTACCCAGAGCAGAAAAATCTCAGTATTTAAATAGTACATCAAAGCAGTCACCAGGCTCATCACTGATACCACCGCAAAGGGTTGGGAGCACCTCCCTAAAACATTTCTGATTTTTTTATTTAAGAGACATTACCTCAAGTTCTCAGTTACAATTACTAGTATTGCTTTTGCGCTACCAATAATGTTAATGTTTCATTTAATTAATTTTCTAAATAAACCTGTTTAGGTAGAACCTATCTGCACTTCTAATCTTGATCCATCATGAAGTAAAACAGTTTTTCCTCTCTACATTTAAGACTCCTGGGAAACTTCAAATGGTGTTACCTATACAGTCAACTCTTGGAAACTACGGAAATAAATATAATAATTTTCAGAGCTTCCACTGCATCACAGCCACTTGTCCCACATTACGTATTTATTCAGACCATTTTCCTCTACTAATAAAAAGCTACCCTAAATAACTGGATTTTGTTAGGCAGTTAGGAGGATTAGATATGTCAAGCTTGGGGTTTTTTTGTGGTATGATGGGAACATTAAATAGTATTTACTACCTTAGAAACTTTCTCAATATCTAGGAAAGAGCCCCTTTAGCTTTTATTTCCCGTATGAAAAAAACATCACAAATGAAAACTGGAAGGGAAAACGCTGGCTCAAGATTACAACAACTTTTCTTCCTTTCAGAGCAGATGCAAAGAAACCTTTGCAGCTTCTATTCATTTAAAGGACTTGTAAAAGGAAAACAAACTATTCAGAATGTTGCATTTCCCTGCTGACTCCTCAAATTGGCCCATCCATCAGCAGGATTTTAACCCAGGAGGTTAAACACACCGACAGCAGCTGATTTCCAGGACTCCAGCAGCAACCGAGACATTTCAGATCTGACTGATGCACCCCTAGAACACGCTATTTCTGCGTGTTTGAAAGCAGAACCTGTTTGAAAGCCCCGGACCAGCTCAGACCTCCTACAAGCCAAGGAGCCCAAATGGAGTATTACAGCCCAGGAGGGTTTCTCTGCACCGTGTGGACAGCCCTAGCCAAGTGCAAGGCAAAATTCAAATTACACTTCACACCCCACAACTGCTTAGTACAAAAGCTGAAGTCGTACGTTTTTCTCTGTATTGTGTTCCTGGGTAAACACGGCAGAAAACACCCCGCTCTCCCCTACACAATAAACCCATTAACAGTATTTCAGATTAAAGGGAGGAGAAGTACCATCTCAGAAGCAAATTTCAGGCTAAGCCAGTAATTACATGACTTCAGATTCATCAAAAATAAATTAGCCTATGTTAATCTTAACTACATTTGCAACTTGGCTGCCTGGTGCAAAGTTAAACTACTTCAGGGGTTATTCCTAGATTCCCAGAGGGAATTTCAGTTCAGATCTCTGCTCCTGGTTCCACGTGAAACCAGCCCAGCCCAAATTTCATGCCCTCAACATCGGCCAGAAGGCGGGCATGACCCTCAAGACCAAGGTGGCTACAAAGCTCTATGAAGGATGGGACATTTACAGAATCAGAGCAACCACAAAGTCTGTTTGCTGCACCCAACAACCTTCATCATTTGTTACTATTCTATGAAATTTATTTGAAACTGGCTGTCCTGCAGAAGTCACAGAATCACAGAATGATATGAGGTTGGAAGGGACCTCTGGAGATCATCCAGTCCAACCCCCTGCCAGAGCAAGTCCCACAGGAACGTGTCCAGGTGGGTTTGAATGTCTCCAGAGAAGGAGACTCCACCACCTCCCTGGGCAGCCTCTTCCAGGGCTCTGCCACCCTCACAGCAAAGAAGTTCCTCCTCATGTTGAGATGGAACTTCTTATGTTCAAGTTTGTGCCTGTTTCCTCTTGTCCTGTCACTGGGCACCACCGAAAAAAGACTGGCCCCATCCTCCTGACACCCACCCTTGAAGTATTTAGAGACTTTGATCAGATCCCCCCTCAGTCTTCTCTTCTCCAGACTCAAAAGACCCAAGTCCCTCAGCCTTTCCTCATCAGAGAGATGCTCCAGGCCCCTCAGCATCTTTGTAGCCCTCTGCTGTTCCCTCTCCAGCAGTTCCCTGTCCTTCTGGAACTGGGGAGCCCAGAACTGGACCCAGTGCTCCAGATGGGGCCTCCCCAGGGCAGAGCAGAGGGGCAGGATGACCTCCCTCCACCTGCTGGCCACACTCTTCCTGATGCCCCCCAGGATGCCCTTGGCCTTCTTGGCCACAAGGGCCCATTGCTGGCTCATGGCCATCCTGTTGTGCCCCCATGGCATTCATGGGCATCAAAAATACAGAACCTGAAGCCAGTTAAAGATCCAGCTCACTAAGCCATTTCTTTTTCCTCACATCCACTGCTGCCGAACACATGCACTGGTGCTCATTACCTTTTTCTTCCCCCAAGATCTAGAGAAGATCCACAGCCCTTCAACCCTTGAGCAAAACAATAAATTAGAAGTGCTTCCAGCTGGAGAAAAGCGGCTGAGCAACAAACAGCACATATCAAAGCACACATAACTTTAGAATCATTTAAAAATAAGCAACTCCAAACAACTACAAGCCCACAGCCACATATTCCCTGGCACTAAATGCTAATACACTAGGACTGGAGAAGCAAAAGAAGCTACAAGCTTCAATTAAACATGCAGCACTTTCCTCCAAGCAAGTCTATGAATTTTCTTTAATTTTTCTAAGACCAGATTCTGGCATTTCTTCCTCTACATCCCGTCTCGCTTTCCCTGGCCACCAGAACTACATCAGAATTTCTTCTCATTCTTTACTGTTTGCTCTTCCCCAAGGATCAGCAAAACTTGAACCAGATTTTGAAGAGGTTTCTATACAGAATTTTTTTTTGAAGTTATAAAAAGGTTATTTTTATATAAAAACACTGAGGCATCTAAAATTAAAAAAAAATTGCTGTAGCCCTCACTTTGCAACAGAGAAGGTATTTGCACGCAAAAGAAATACAGAAAAAGTAGCCACTACAATGAAATATTTAATAAAACTAAAGCCTAAAGCCAGTCAGCTACTCCAAGAAAGAATCCTGTGCTAAGTCCAATCTTTTCCCCCAAAGATGTAGGGCAACATATTCCAGATTTGACAACTCATGAAACTGTATCAACCCGTGGTAACCATTCAGGAAATCCTAATCACTCACTCATTGTCTGAAACACAATCTTTTGTTTATACGCAATTACAGCGTGTTGTTCTAATTGCCCATATCCAAGCAACCAAAAACCTGGAGAAAAACCTTATCTCAAAAAAGGCTGCAGACTGACTTCAGCTAAAGAAAGAACCCTTCAGTAACACAAGACGTGAAAAATAAAATACCCAATTCAATTTTTCAAATACCCACTCAGCCTTGCCTGGGGTTAGCCAGACACTCGGCATTCGAGTGCTGATTTTATCTAGGTATTAAAAGGAATGTGCAATTGCATAATTTAGATTTCACATGGTTTATATAATGGATGTCTAAATGCTCCTGACCTGTAAGGCCAGCACCACTCCTCCCCCTACGACTTCAAGATACAGTTGATTAATAGAACAAGCACATCGTGATAAGAGCCTGCAAGAAAAGGATTTGAGAGCAGGAGGAACAGTTGCCCAATGTCTCGGGTTCCTCTTTTTGGAAGATTATTTTTAATCTGCATCACATCAGTGCCTGGCTTTACGTGACAGCACACCCTCCGGCAGTGGCGCAGATGAAAAGGGGCACAGGGCAGCGGATGGAAAAGGCGGGGGACAGCTGAGACACCACCACATTGTGCACCAAAGCTGTGAAAAGCCAAGCTGTGAGAGCGCCACGACGTGCCAGCCACCAGCTCCTGGCTGGGTTTGACGGCACTGCAACAGGAAAACTGCTGCAGGGGTCTCCTTCTGAACGTCTACACACTGAAGGATCACTTTGGAGTTCGCAGGGCTTGAAAAGAATTTAATAGATAGTGCAGGACAACATAAAAGCCTCTACAGCAGAGTGATGACAATCGCTTCGCAGCAGGCATCCTGCCTTCTCACCGTTCAACTTCTGAATTCCAAGGCATTTGGCCTAATTCTTATCATTTTTCCCCCAACAGGGGAAGTAGTGCCATGGCTGTGTTGTGGCCTTGAAGACCTACAGAACAATTTATTTGGAAACCTAGGAATGCCCTGCCTGCCAAGCGCCCCAGGAACTCCTCACACTGAAAGAATAAGTGTCCTTATGATGATGACTCTCAGAGTGGAACCATTAATATCGGCAAAATCATTATTAACACTGGTATCAAGGCTGCAGCTTAACTCCCCCCGAGCAGTGGATCCCATCCACCTGCCGGTGATGCTTCTGGTAAGACGTCTGACAGTGCTGTGTGAAGACACTGCACAAAATTAATTTCAACCTTAGTGGGAAATATTTGATTATATTTTTCTGTTTGCTTGCAAATTCTTCCCTGGGAAATAGACCAAACACCTGCAAGAAGAGGACTAGATCAGACACACCTGGAATAGGCTGCCCTGCATTTCCTGCTCCTCTCCTAAGACAGATTTCGGTCCCTCCCAGCACAGCCACAGCAGCAGAAGGCCAGCAGAGAGCGAGGGATATTACCCAGATGATTTCTTTGCACCGTAACAGGAGCAGACAGCAAAAAAAAATCCTCTTTTCCAAAGGAGGTTGAGAAAGCATGAACACGAAGGTGTGGCTGACAACATCTCTCCACTCAAAGCCTTAGTCCTCTGCAGATGCATCGTAAAGAGGTATCAGGAATAACTGCTCCTGCCCGCTCCTTGTGATATATATTAAGCTTAGTGTGATTGTGTTAGCTTTTCTGGGGAACGTAAATTTATCTTTGAAACAAGGCTCATCTGTTGCAGCTCTAAGCAACAGCTCTGGATTTACTGAGGCAAGGTCTAGTATCTTGTGTTGATGCCTGAATCCATGATGAGGAAATGCACTTGTCTCCCTAGGGACATATTCTTCCCAGACCAAGAGACGATGGATTGTGATCTCTAAATGGTCCAAGAGAGAAACACTAGCACAGGGCAGGAATAAGGGCCGGATCTCTAAGCTCACATTACTTTATCTACTCGGAAGTCCCTTCCGCAGCAGACAGCAGCTTAGCGACGTATCTCAAGAGAGAATCATATCACCACTTCCTCCTCATCTTTATCATGAAGATTGTTGATTAAGTAAATTACTAACTTTTGAATCCCGGCAACTTCTGAAGAACAGACAAAGGTGAGAGAACTGTCCCCCAACAGCCAGAGATGGAAAGCTGTTTAGAAAGAGAACCAGGCTCCTGAGTCAGTCTTCTGTTCCAGCAAGCGTGGGGATGAAGTGTACGATCCTGAGTGCTCCCTAAAAACTGCTAAAAACAGCAAAGTCCAAAAAAAACACTCATATGTGTTAAGTTGTCCATACCAGCCAAACCCTTTACCCACAAGTAGACAGGTTAGAGGTTGGCAGCCCTCAAACAGCCCCCCGGGGAGGCCACTGGAGATGACCCCAACTTGCAAAGGGGTTTCGCAGCCACCTCTTGCACGTTCACCGCGCACCAGAAGGCACCCCGCCGGACCCCTTCAGCAGGAACCACAGCCAGCTACAGGGGACCGAGGCACGGCACGCCCAGGGAAAATCAGGAAGGAAAACTTACAGCTATTTACCCCATTTGCTAGTCTTCTGCCATCAGGGAACACACTTCTGCTCCCTGGCTAAGGAAACCAGAGAAGAGCTCTGGTTCGTAGCTCAATACTAGCTCGCTGGCTGAAGTTTAAAGTCATCTAGTAAGTAAACACCCTCTTCTACTAAAAAATAAACAATATGAATTGACCCAATAAAGAGACGGGCTCTCCTCTTAACCTTAAGAAAAAACAGGCTTAGTTAATAATTAAAGTCATAAAATTGAAAGCACTCAGCTACACAAAGGATGACCAAAAAAAGGCTTATCATAACACTTTCCTTCAGACAATAAATCATGCTTAGAAAAACAACAATCCCTGTGCTTTACATTTACTTATCCTATCGGTAGGTAGAGCTAGTGACAAGCCATGGCCACACCATCAGGAAGCCCCACCAGAAGCTGCTGTCACCATTAAGAGAGTGCAGCCAGAGCCATACCTGGCTCTCGGGAGACCGCATCCGGAATACCCGCCCCAGTTCTGGGCACAGAGATACACTGGGATACTGGAGCATGGTGCGGTGAAGACCACCAGGATGGTCGGGCACTGGAGCACAAGGTGGCGGGGGCGGGGAAAGGGGAGGATAAAATGAAATGTTACCCTTTGCAAAATACTTGCAATGTATGCAACTAACCCCAAATTGAGCTGTCGCGTCAGTTCTCAGAGTCTGCAACACATGCTCAGAACTGAGGAAAAAAAAAAAAGATATTATGAGAAACGGCTGAAAACAAAATCCAAACTGCGGTTAATTTTGAGAGGAGACTCCAGCTTCAGCCAGAAGAAACAACAACTCTGGGAAGCTGCTGATTAACAGAGGGGAAAGTGGACCTTTTTCCATCAGATCTACAGAGCGGGAAATTCAGGCCATCTCACTGCCCAAAATGGCAACAGTCCTCCTGCATGGGTATCTTTAATTGCTTAATTATTTCATTAACTGCTTAAGACCATCCTTAGTTTTTAAGCTTTCTGTCTCAGAAAGAAGTCTGGTTAAAATAGAGCGACAAGCCCAAGTATTTCAGATATTGGAGAGAACATTCTGTTCCTTTAAAGAAAAGGAATCAAATGTGCATTTCTTTTTAATGGACCTGTTGGACTGGTTCCAAAAAGAAATGGTAACAGTCCCACTGTTTTGAGGCAAAATACCAGAAAACATGTCAAAGAAGTATTTGTAAATTACTTCAAAACCTAACAGAAGAAGCAAAGCAGTTGTCTGCCTATGACAACTCACTTTAACAGCTGCAGAGAAGAAGAACAATTTCAAAAGGATGCAGACTTAGGCAGGGACAGGCTTTTCATCATTTTCCCATTTGTGATTTCATGCACCGCAGGACAAGGTTTTAGCAGAGTGCATCCACTCACTCGTCGCCTTTTAAGAATACTGCATCGTGTCCGTGTCTGAATTTGTAACGTGAAAAAAAGGACAATGAAGTTTTCATGTCAATAAATTGGAATTCCTGGTTTTCAAACAATTTTTTCCAACTGTAGTTTCTGTTCTACTTCCTTCTGGTATGTAAATAGAAACATCAACCAACCGAAGCTCAAAATTAAGTCAAGAATAACAAATAGAAGCTTAAGCAAGTGAATGTGAAATTGTATCTTATCAATAAATAGAAAGATAAACTTCCTTCTTTGTGCCTCAGCCCAGCTGTGATAGCACTGAGATTCCTTCTTGCTAACAAATCATTTCCTTTGCGGGGAACGCTATTGTAAGGAATAAATATTAAATCCCTAATGCTCCAGAACTCCACTTGCCAGTGGCAAATACTAAATTCTTCTGAACAGTAATAAATTATGAATTGGCCAATTCCAAAGGCTTTTAAGACCATGGTTTTGTGAAAACAGCTTCCAGTTAGGGAGAGTAAATCAATACCCTCCTGTCTTAATCTCTAAGCAGGAATGACACTGGCAAGAACTAAGCCAATGTCACCTTCCTACTGCTTGTCCATCACCGGGACACGTGGTGTAAGAATGAAAATGCAGATGAAGGAAAACCTAAAGAGCTGGAGATCCCACCGTGCAGAAGTCAAGGATAAAGGACAGGTAAAGTAAAGCACACTATTGCCCACGCAGCACTGGGCAAGGGGGCTGAGAGGCGTCAGGGCAGCTCCAAGTCTGAGAAAGCCACTACACGAACTGTGAGACCTGGTCTCTGGAGGAACAAGTCGATTTCTTACACTGGAACAAGAATTTTATTGTTCAAGTTACATACCCCACATGTAAGCATAAAAGAAAGAGCGGGATATTACACACAGTTAAGCTGAAAATGTTACGGACAATAAATGGAAAGGTGTAGAAAAACATCCCATCTTGTTGGGAGGGTCTAAATAAGCAAGAAGATACAAAACATGAATAGAGATATGATGAGCTCTAAAAAAAACTGCAGGAAAAGCCTAACTGAACACAAGGAAGAAAGAGTCAGTTGAGCAGCATTTGGTTTCTAGGCTAATTTAATTATGTCTATCTAATAACTGATTATTATTATAATCAATTATTTCATCACAACGCTACATGATGCAATAATTCAAAGCGGCATTTGAGCACTTATCTTGTGCTGTTTAATGATCAGGCTTCAATTCCCACTGGAGGTGTTTACTCACAGGACTGAGAGCGCTGGACGTCTCTCTTTGCGTGACAGCGCTCTTGGGGTTATTTCCCAAATCAGCGTGACAAACTATTTTCAAAACCGCGGCGATGCTTCCCCAGGCTGAAGCTATGGAAGGTGATGTATCCATAGGGCTGGCATTACACAACTGGTAACAGAACCAGTTTGGCTAAAGACCTAAATAAGAGACCAGTATATGCTTTTAATCTTGCAGACAAATGCCTGTCGAAGAGAGGATGAAAACAGTAGCTATTTGAATCCGAGTGTGTTCATCGTGGTAAGCTCCTTGGTACAAAAACACTATTATAGATAATTAAGTAGTTGAAAATAAGGCCTCACAATCTATAGTAGTCTCAAATATTACGAACTGGCTTTTAATATATGCTTTTCAATAAAACAATAACAAGTGATAATACATGTAATAATACATGTCAAGGACTTTATCCCCAAATAACATTAATTACCCTAAAAATCAGAATAGATGAGAGCAAACTTCAAAGTACTACAAATGGGAATAAATACTTTTTAATAAATTATCTCTCTTCTCCACTCACTAACAGCTCACAGGATGCAGAATACGCTCACAGAAAGCAAATATTTCTCCAGTAAACTACAGGACTGCGAAGGTATTTTACTGCTTGAGAAAAAGCACAGAACACAAAACCAGACTAACTGGAGAACTGGAACACCACCTCCAACCCACTGCCATCAGAGGATGGGTGCTTAAATGCGACAGGCTGATTATAGAGGAGCCTCTTTAGGTTGTGTGACTGTTAACAATGCTACGGAAAGGCAAGAGGAAACCTAATCTCTACTTTCTTCTTTTAGACTGACGGTAGATTATTCTTGAAGCCTTAATGTTTGAAAAAAGCACTAAGACTGAGTAAGAGCTTCCTGAAGAAATTCTTTCCCCTCTTTCTGGTCCGCTCAACTCTCAGATAACTTTGGTGAATCACTGAAGGCTTTCTGTATTTCCCTTCTTAGATTTCCTATTAATCATCATTCTGCTAATTGAACGAGTGCTGCAGAACAAAGATCTCTGGGTATATACGCCCTACCTGTTTTTACATGTGGACTTCTAGCTCAGGGAACAATGAAGGGTAAGTCATAGTACTGAAAACAAAAAATGGGGAAAAGCAGCTGGGGCCACTTTCACTTCCACGTTCCCCTTTGGGCATCATTGAGTCACACGCCTGAAAGGAGAACCCTTTGTGGTTTTTTTAAATACACCCCACAGATGCTTCTAAAAGATTCAAAACCTCGTACTCCTCGTTGCAGTTCTAGAAAAAACAGACTTAAAAAACAAAACAAAACAAAAAAAACAAACAAAAAAACCTTGATTTTTGAACAAAATTTCAATCAACAAAGGTCTCTCTACCCCTTACCAAGCAGTGCATCCCACTGGTATCTGCTCAGGACAGTTATCCCTCTTATTTTCTATACAATCCACCAGGAGGGTGCATGCGGCAGAAAAGCAACACGCGGAGGGACCAAACGCCCTGGTGAAATCCCTCCCCAGGGATTGCGTATCCACCACGGCTGGAAACACAAAATTGCTTCTCTGAGCTCCCCACAGCCTCCAAGCAAACCCACCACCCTAAACAAGCTGGTGGGAACATCCTCGCAGTGATGTACTTTGTTACTAAAACTTGTTAACTGTGTCAGCTGTTACTATTTTATAGTTTAAAATGTTTGGGGATTGTTAAATTGCTACAGGTACATGGAGCAAAAAGCCTACAGGAATTAACTGGTACTTCAAATGTGGTTTTCATGAAAGCTGATGGATCTGTAACAATTCCTGAAAACAATATAGATTTGAGAATTTTTTTCAAGTGACACATTCTGATGTAAGAGCTGCATTAGCTATGGGTTTTAATTATATATAACATCTCATCTGTGTGATAACATGTTTCCAAAGATCTGGTGTATAAAGAGGCATGTTCATGAACAAACTGTTTTAGATTTTATCCTGTAAATCAGTATTACCAACAGAATTTTGTAATACAATGTATTCTGCATTGGTTAATCTATGACTCAGTCTGGTCTGAGCTTTCCCCTGTTAAATTTACAGTTAACAACTGGTAGATACCGTAACAGAAAGAAGAGAAGGGTTGACAAGAAAGAGGCTTACTACTATGTCAAATTAATATATAAATTTTGCTGTTTGTAATATTGTTTTAATAAAAAGCTCAGTTGGGGGGAAAAAAACCCAAACCAGTTCATTTGCCATGATGTGCTACTGATAAGAAATTTCCAAAGAGCTGATCTGTAAGAAACTTGGGGCAATCAAAGTTCTCAGATCCATCATTAAGGAGTCCTTGCAATTCCCAGCCCAGGTATTTGCAGAGCTGCACGCGCCTCGCCTGCGGCAGCTCATTAAGGAGCCCCTGAGCCTAACGAGTCTTTTTGAAACGCCCTGTTGTGGGGGTCCAGCAGCCAGCCCTCCCCAAGCCTTGCAGCCCATGAAGCCAAGATCTACACCTACCATTTAAAAGACCGTTATCAACAGCACAATCACTCCCATTCTGAAATAGTTCTCAAACTCTTAAATACATATAGGCATAAGTCAAAAATTCAAAGTCAGGCACAGAGAAGATAAAATCAAGGAAGAAAGTGTAGGATTGATTGTAGCTTGAAAAGTTGTTTCCAGCTCCCAATTGAGATCCCTCACCAGCATTCATTAACAAGCCCTAAAACAATTACTGGCCACCAGACTCCACCCAACCTACCCCAACATCACTATCCATCTTAAAACCAACTAGGATCGCTTGACCAAAAATTCCACGATACTCTTTCGCCACTGACAAGTTAGGTCCCCAGAGAAAAAAAAAATTCAGAATTCCCAGTGAAAAAAAGGTTTATTTTACTTTTCCAGTGAGGGAGTGAATGCTGAGGCTCAGGGAAAGAGAGCAGAAAGATCTTACATTAGAACTACTTTGTAAATATTCCCAAGACAGGCCCCAAACCTCTGTGACTTTGCCTTGTCATGACCATAAGCATCTGCTATAACCATTACTTGGCCATGAGGTAGCGCCAATTTCTATAAAATTGGGTTATCCATCTATACTTTTAGCTTCGTCATGGGTTTTCTTTCCTCCCCTTTGAATAGCATTTCAAAATTGGAAACATCAAGCATTCAAAGAGAAAAAACGCGTTTGTATTTTAGCAGAAATTTTGAAGACATTTTAAATTCTGAAACTCTAATTTGCTGGAACTCAATCAGCAAGAGGAGGTTTTGAAATACGTGGTTAGTCTCTGAGGCAAGACATTCACGTTACCCAGTGTCTGAACTCCAATGGACTGACTGCAAACAAATCTCAATTGGTTGAAGTTTTTGTTCACAAAAGGAATTTCTTTTCAGAATTCCTTTTTTTACACATGAAAGACTGAACCACTGAATAACGCTATTATGTTCTAAAAGATACTAATATGAAATAATAGTTATCTTCTGCTAAAAATGTTACATTCAGAAACACTGTAGGGAGTGCCACACAGTTACTACACGTTCCGCATTTTCTTTCCAAGGTAAATATCCTGGCAGTTCAAAGTTGTTAACCGGTATCAAAATCTCCCTTTTTAGTCTTTTCAATCCCTCCCAACCCAGTGAATAAACATCAATTCCCCCACCTATAAATCACATAGGCTCAGCTTCAACAGCTTACTAGAAGAAAAACAACAGAGAGCTTGAGATTTAGTGGTCTCCTACGCAGAGTAAGCCCCCCCAGCCCTTGTTCTTCACTTTTTTCAAAGCTCAGAAGCTCAGTTAACAGAGTAACCCCCCCAGCCCCAGGACTCCACGCTAACTGGTCTGCATTGAAACATGCCCCACGACTGTAAGGTGAGGCTATAACCAGGTTCCCGCTTAGTAGAAAATAAAAAGCTTATCCTTTCCAAATTAAAATCACACAAATATTACAGGCTAGTCAGTTCATTGCAATTTAAGAGAAATGGTAAAGCTCGTTACGTTATTTGTTATTTTTTTTTTGTTAAAATTAAACGAGAAAGCAAAACGTAGCAGGCAAAACATGCACATCTATGCTACTTATATCACAACTTCAGTTAACAGGCAATAAAACACAAAAGCTCACCACCACCCCCCCAGCAAGAGCCTACTGTACACAAAGCCCTCTTAAGATTCACTCCTACAATGCAGTTAAGTAGAAGATTTCAGAAAAGGGATGCACAAAAAGAAAAAAAAAATAACCCCACCCCACCCCCCCCCAAAAAAAAAACCAAACACATTTAGCAGACTTAACAGTTTGATTAAACAAGAGCCCTGAAGAGTTTAAACACATGTTCAACAGCATAACAATTACAACAAGAAAGAAGAAAGGCACCTGGAGACATCTGACACTGGGCATGCTCTGCAGGCATCTCAGTGCGCACATGCTCTCTACCAGGTTGGAGCAGCCTAGCCACAAAGACCTTGGCACAGAACACTGCAGGGTGACAAAAAGGAAGGAAGAGAAGAAGCAGTTAGATGCCACAACAAATCACTCAAGGCAGGCAACTCATTAGTACGTTAACGTGGGTACTTATCTATGTTATTTCTACATTAATCACAAAGTTAGCGGCCAAGGGTAAAATAACGACTGAAGATCCTTGTTAGAAAATAAGCCATCCCTCTGTCCTACCAAGGAGACCGAGCTCATTTTCCTCCTTTGCAACCCAGCTGAACATCGTATGGTCCTACTGGTTGTGTTGGAGTTGTTAGAGTTGGGGTCCAGCATCTACGGATGCTGCAGCGGCAGGAGATGCCTCCCCCAGCAAACCCACCTGGCCAAAAAATCACTGGTGAGGTTCTTCCCTCTGCAGCCACCCGCGGGGAGGAGAGGGGCAGGAGCTCCTCGTTAGGGTGGCACGTCTTTAGAATACAACCCGGAGGAACGTGGGGAATTAAGGTTTGGCACCCAGCACTGTCTCAGCTTTTGTGCGTGTTTATTCCGACAGCAAAGCCGATAGGAACTTCTGGGGTTACCCGGGACACTGACACAACCAAAAAAATTACGTGTTTTTAAAGAGGGACACCACCTCCCTAAGTTCAAATTGCCAAGACCAAATTCTGCATAGTATCCTGATTAAATGGGTTATTAGGGAAAAAAAAATTGTATTCTCAGTTGAGGGCATCCTAAAGCCAAATTATCCCCTAACTACATTAATTTATTACTCCTACCACCACCCAAGCCAGAAAGAACCAAGCTTAACTACCAGACTCCACATCGCTGACATGAGGAGTTAGGAAAAGGTTGGAAATCCTTTTTGCTTCTTTTCTGAAGCTGAAGAAATTTGCTGCAGACTCCCCAAACCTTTTATAGCTCCATGACATTATTTCACAGTTCCTTTTAAGGACAGAATAGTACGTACACTACAGAACCATCAGATAAAGTGAGGGAAAAGGAGTCAATTAATCACTATCAAGCAATGCACAAGCCCAGCTCTAAAATTTGGCACCGGCTTAGGCTTTTAGTATTTTTCACACAGGCTTCCAATTTAGTTGTAAGAAACACCAAATATTTAAAAGAAAAATCCCAGAGACATGGAAGTTGGAAGTGGGAGTGACGGGAGGTGCAGAGTCAGGGACAGGGGTTTGTGCCAGGGCTGAGGGGAAGGAGGGAGCCCAGAGCAAGTGAAGAATAAAATGAATTAAAAACCTTATTTTTGTTTGGTTTGTACCTTACAAATAAAACAAAAGAAAGCCTAATATTTTCATCTCAGTGCTAAGGAGAGAAAATAAAGGAAAAACAGGAGGAGGACCCTAGCAGCACCAAACCACAAAGGAATTCTCTCTCTAATCCAGCAGGAAGGCTGCAATTCCCTAGGGATGTTCTGTACTGTGCGTTTGTCGTGGGATGAGTGGGTGTATATACCTTATGTACAGAGGTAAAACCAAACATATTTATGCTATAGCATATTCTTCCTTCAATATCAAAATAAACCACGGTTTTATATTATTAAAAGCTTAGAGAAATACGATTCTTAATTTAGTAATTAATCCCATGTATCTATAATTACTTTGCAATAATTTACTTTGGCACGTCCGCACATAAACACTTTAAATTTAATTCCCAAGATTAATTCAAGATAGTCAACCAGTGACATTAGGGAAACTACCTTAATTGCAGTGAGATACCAAAAAACCCAAAGCATTTCTATATTTTTTTAAAAAGGCAGGACGTACTGTTCAAACCCACTGATATTGAAGATGGAGGATCTTATATAGAGCGTTTACAGCTCTGCTTCAAAACAAGGGGATATCATTAAAAGAAAAAAAACTTCCTTTCTCATCGGTTTCATTATTTCATCTGATTTGGCACAATACCCGAATGGTGTTTCTGTGACACCGAGCCATCAAAATTCAGTGCATTGCTGCAGGTATTTGTTAAAGGCCAAATAAGTTTTTTGCATTTTTAAACATACAGGCCCAGTAAAAAAAAAAAAAAAAAAAAAAAAAAAAAAAAAAAAAAAAAAAAAAAAAAAAAAAATAAAATAAAATAAAAGGTAACTCTGGTCACATCGCTTAGTAAAAGTCTTTGATCAACAAACACCACAAACTTCTTGCCTAAGATTTTCAGATAAAATGCACAGATCTGTGCATATAATCTGTATAATGAACCTACACTTACAGGAGTTTACAAATTGTAAGATAAAAATCACCATTTCAGGTTATTAGACTGTGTTTTCTTTTAGGAACCACTCTAGTTAAATAAGCTGAATTTTAAGAACTTGAGAGAAATATGAATAACTTGTGAACAATTTTTTGATGTAGTTCAAAATAGATTAGACACAGAGGCCATTTCCATGCCAAAGTTCAAGCCACACAAAACCCTTTCCACGCTATTACAAAACCCTGAATAAAAGGATTTATAAAAATCACTAGACACTCAGCTGTAGCAATAACATTGCACAATACTACAAATTAAATATTGCGTTGTACTTCACACTAACACAGGAATGTGCAAATATTTGTATGCTTCACCGACATGTTATTTCTTGACCCTGCTTGCACAGTAACTGTCATGAATAAAAGCGTAGTAGCGTACTAAAGATTTCATTTTTGCATAACAAGAGCCTGAACTTACATCTTCACTTTCCCACCTGCCTTTCGTCAGGATCCCAGGGAGACAGAGCACTATTTATTATAAAGTTCAGGAAAGGGAAAATGACCCTGGGCCAATGGCCATAATATTAAATGCACTTACTAAGCAGCGTCAATCCGGCTGGCAGACAGTAGAACCACATAGACTAAGATAAGGCCAATCAAAACTCACATTTTAAGGAAAAAAATTAATTTGCCACGCAGAGTTTTAATCAACTCACGTTAAGATAGCTGTGTGTTCACCTCAACGTGCTACCTGCAGGGAAGGAGCAGATGAGAGAGGGGCTTTACAGCTTCATGGCAAGGAGAGAATGATGCTGAAAGAATAAAGACAAATAGAGAAACCCTCGTCTGATCTTTTAAAGGCCTTATGTCTGGAAAGATTAATACATTAATTTTATTATTATATGATTAATTTTAATTCTATATGCCAAGAGCTGCTTTGGTGGTCCAGCCTCAGGGATTACATTTCACGATTTAGGTTTTAATCTTAAATCTCAAATTGAAGAAACCCCTGCAAATGCTTGCATTTACACTCAAATATGTAAATTCTCAATAATACCAGTAAAAAAAAAGGAATATGCTTCAACGTCTTTAAATGTCAGGTGCTAAGAACTTCTTATACTAATAGTAAAGCACACAGCAGTGTTCTTCCAATAAAGCAACTTTGTAGGTGGGTAACTTTTAGAATAGAGGCACAAAAAAAACCCAGCCAAAAACCAAGAAAACCCTATCAGTCCCTAAACAATCCAAACTTTTCCTTCAATTTGGACTTCTCCTAGGTGTACGGCACTGCTGTTTCGGTAAAGCACTGTAAAATGTCCAGAAACCTTTCATTTCCGGGCACCTGAAATTAGGAATTTTGTCACAGAGAAATCCGCACACTTTCTTATCCCTTGAAAAAAAAATCACCCATTTATCCTATAAAGTGCACTAAATTGCTCAAGAACTGAATACGAACGATAGCCCATCTTCCTGATGGGATTAATACATCTTTGATATCCAGGGATGGAAATACTGCAGTGTCATAATTAAGAATGACAGCATTTACATAACCAAGCCTAACTGCTGGAATTTTTATAAACTATTAAAACTATCACCTCGGAATTTTTCACTGCGTTCATTTTAGTTATACAAGAGAATTTAAGGAATCAAAATTTAGTGGTATGTTTACAGTTTAGGAAATTCTGTTCTTAAAGCAAAAATATCCTTGCTTTTGGAAATCAGTTTCCAGAGTCCAAAAAAGATTGGCAAGGGGAGGCATTTCAGAATTTCAAAGCAAAATACAGTAAAACAAATGAAGGAGCTAATTTATTCCTTTTTTTTTTTTTTTCAAGGAGCATGACTAATTATATTAATTCACTCCTCCTGCAACAATTTTCTTATGCAGCTTATTACAAAACTAAATTGAACATTAGAACCGAACAATTCATTAAAGTTTACAAAGCCTAAAGCCTGAAATGCTTTTCCCAACATTCTCGTGAGGACAAAGCAGCTCCTCAGCAGGGTTAGTTGGTGTTCTGGATGGCCACGGGGCTACGGGTAGAGATTTGGGGGGGCAAAAAAGGTACAGTCAAAAAATTTCAACCTTTATTCTGAATTCTCTTCAGGTTTTTTAGCTCTAAGAAACTCGCAGGCCATTCAAAATTGGTAATTTGCTTGCTGTTCAGTTTACTGTGATTTAGGCCGGGACCAACAGAATTGATAATTCTTTATTTCCATTAACACTTAATATTGATAATATTGATAAATTCATGGGGTAGCCTCTGTTACTGAAAACTCTCTATGGCTGGGAATGACAGACACGTTCCCTGGAAGCTCAATTAATGCCGCAAAAAGGGGTATTCTGAAAAGCAAACTGAGACTTGAGGACAGTACGCTCGTTTATGAAAGCTACATGGCTCCCAAATCAAATTTAATATCAAGCTCAGCTCTTAAGTTTCTCAAAAATCAGCATTAACCACAGTAAGACATAAAAAACACTGTTGAAAGGCCTTCAGTATTATTTTACACTCGGCAGGGAACAGTTGCCAACTACTCAAACTCCATCTAGCCGGGATATCACCCAGATCTTACCTGCTGGTTTTACCTTAACAGATTTATTCAAAATAGTGACAAGCACAACAGTGTCGAACCAATTAGATATCGGAACAAGCAGGCCGAGTATTTGCAAGAGGTGGAAAAGTAAAAATGTCAAAGTGTACTCTTTAAGTGTGAATACTCAGTCAGCAATAGTGTGTGGGGACATGCATGTCACACAGATGGGTGTTGCACAAGTGACAGCCTGGCTCGGCACGGTAAGACATTCGCTACGCCGCACCCTGCGGTACGACATTTCATATCTTTGCCGAAGTACCCGAAACCAAAGAAAGAATTTACGTCAGACCAATAGCAGTACTTTGCACTCTTCCTATTCTCTTTTGGAAAACCAAGTTGTCCCTTGAGAGATGCAGTGTATTCACATGCGCCAGGCGGGTTTGTTGGATTCGGTGCCATCACATCACTACCTTTTCCGCGGCCAAAATGCAGTCTCACGTCCAGTCTTGAGAGTCTCATTTGGAAGGCTGTTGGAGCACTATCCGTACAACGTATTTCCAAACCCCGTGGAGTTTTACATATGCATTGCAGCGTTCTGCTTTGATTTAAGAACAGCTACATTCTCAGGTCAAGAAAGTTGTCTGAGATGTAATTTACTCCTGCATTTCTGTCCTATGATTAATTACAAATGTAGAAGTGAATTTGTCAAAAATAAGTATTCACAATGTAGCAAACTCATTTTAACTTGTGAAATGTTTTTGATTATTCCTTTATTGTTACCAGATCATTCTAAAATAGGTAGCCAATAGCCGAGTCACACTTCCATTAGAATAATCTATTTAGCTAAATGATTGCCATTCAAAAAAAAAAAAAAAATCACTCAACATTACAACCTTCCAATAGCCATTCAAGCTCTGCACGTCAGCTCCTTGCATTTGGGGAGAAAAAAAAAACAACCACTAAGTGAGCAGTCAGGAAATTTAAAGCAAGACAAAGGGAAAATAATTTATCAGAGAAATTCTCCTCATTACCACGCCGTTCTTCTAGATAGGACAATGAATTCACAGAAGGGTGATCGATAGCGCGGTCCCACTCCGCTCCTGGAGATCAAAGTATGCGCTTGCTACAACAAAATGAATGCTACAAAAGGAATATGGGTTCAGTGGAGAAAAGATTAAATGCTTTCTTTGAATATAACAACAATCTTACTCCATTATAATTTATTCATCAGGGTAATACACATGAGATGCAGCAGCTCATTTTCAGGAAGATACAAAAGACTAAGAAGAAAATCCTAATATGTTAATGTAGGTCACTCCGAATGTTCACTGAGATCATATAAACTTTCCAAAACACACAGTATTTAGATCAACCCTCACTTCTTTCATATACACACATCCCAGTTCACACAGTTTCTAAACTCCGCAAGTGCGATACTCTTTTCTGCATTAACGTATCCTATGTTACATAAAAAGGCTGTTTCAAAAGAAAAATGGCTTTCCCATGCTTTTACGCAGCAGGAACTGAGGTGTTACAGACATCCACAGAGAGCAGCACACCTGCTTATAGTAAATCATAACTGGGAGGGGTGTGGGGAGGAGAAACACTGAAAAAAAGACCTAGCATTGCCAATTGAAATAGTAGAAATAAGTTTCTAAGTTAAACACTTAGAAACACGTGGCTGAAACTGGTCTAAGACGTTAAAAGTTGTCTTAGACTCTTTTCCATATTAAGTTTTTAAGGATGAGGCCTAACACAATCTAAAAATAATATCAACCCCATCTAAAAATCTAGCGTAGACAAGGCAGCGTGCACTTCAACTTGCCGAGTTTAAATGCACGTGAAGTCTGGGCTCAGCACATAACAAAACGCGAACTTCACATTCCGGGTCTGTACATCACGTGCTGCAGAGGAAAATTTCCATAGCCTTTCATAGCTGACTTACATTTCACTTTTTGAAATGTAAGATTCGAAACCTGGGCAAGAAGCAAGCCTCCAACCTGCAGATCCTTGCACTCCAGTTCAACTTCGCTTTCTACTGCCTTTGATCGGACTGTTTCATGTTTTAAAAAGTTCAACAATATTAAATATCCTCACATCGGGGATCTTAATCAGCAGGAGGACACATTTATGCTTCCTCTTTTCTGCCCCTCAGTGTATTTTAAATTATTTCCTCTTTTCAGTTTTCATCATTAAAGATGCCAAGTTCACTTCTGCCTCCCCATGCTCTCATTTTAGAAAAAGGCACACCCTGAACAGCAAATATTCCACGGGAAGATGTTATTTTGCCGTGTTAACTCCAAGGTGAGTCCCACTCGTGTGTGGGACAAATCCAATTTGATATTAGACGAGGCTGCACGAAATGTGTCAGACTAAGGTTAATGAGTATTTCCCTTAGATTTTTCCCTCAGATTTTTTTGAGAGAATTACACTAAAAAAGCACACCCAAGACTTCTCCACCCTAACCAAATAAAGTACTCAAAAAAAAAAAAAAATCAAACCAGGAAACAACACTACCCCGTGCACAAATAATTCATTATATACCAATTCATCAATTAAATTCAAGTATGATTTTTGCACAAAATACCACGCCAGCAAAACAAACGCAGAGCTAAAACAATACATGAGATCAACAGCTCCTACAAGAGTTTCTTCTACAGTAGATTAAATATCAAGGCCTTAAGGTTTGCTTTAGTAGCTGCCTAGAAAAGAAAACACTCAAGCGTTTTAGTGTTATTGCTATTAATATCAAAAGGAATCGAGGCACACTGCTTCCTACTAACTTTGGAAATAAGTTCATTAAAGCACTAGCTTAGAATAAAGCTGGGCGTTAAGGAGAGGCGCAGGTCTCCTCCTGTTCACACCAGATATTTAACTTTATTTTCCTATCAGCCAGGGACCCGCTTTCCTTCCTAACGCACACAAATACCTCCCAAACTTGTCTTTAAGATAAGATGTTGTAGCCTTTTGCAGTCATCTCAGATGAACGTGACTCAAAATACAACCACGCTCCCCTTACTCTGAAATAAATCCGCTAGAACTGTGAAGCCCCACTCGAGAACCGTGCCTTACAACCGGCCCAGTCACGCTTTGAAAACGACTCGGAACACAACTTCACGGTGAAATCTCAGGAAGGATTTAAAAGGCTGACTCCAAGTGCTTGCCCACAACACAACTTCGAATGGCACTTCGGCAGGGTAGAGCCACTGGAATTTGTACTAGGAACAACTAGACAAGTTCTCTACATTTCTGAACCTCATCAGAGGTTGACACACACCTCGAAATCAGAGCAGAGGGCTACTGCTTTCCTGATGGTGACCAAGAAGTTCACCCGAGTCACTGCTTGGCTGCTTTCTCCTTTCAGAAGCATTTCCTTACTGGCCCTGCACCTGTAGATAGAGCTTCCCAGCCCCGCAGAAGGCAAGTTCACCTTTTGGTCCTAGGTCTGTTTTTCACAGTAGATTTGCAATTTCCTAATAAACTGCACGTGTATTTACTGAATACACCCTTTCTTATCCTAAGCTGAGCAGCTAACTTGGGGTGTTCTAACACTTCAGGGGCATGAAGCAGTTAAAGCAAGATACTGAATTTGCGGACAAACTCATCTAAGCAGAAGCAGCAAGAGATAGTACAGGGTGACTTCTTACCTGAAACTCTGTTTCTGGGCTTCAGATCCACCAATCCAGAATGAAAGGGGATTCGAATGGGTTTTCCTTCTCAGACTTGTCTGTTAAAAGAGAGCAGCCAATCATCTTCCGCTTGGTGTATCTACTTCTTTCTTGAACGAAATCCCAATTACGTACTCCTAACACTGTTAGAGAGACAAGGCAGCCTAGGCACCTCACCAGCCCGGTAACGACTACGTTAGTGGGGTCATCGGATTGGTGGATCTAAGACAAAGAAACGGATTTAGGGACAAGAAATTGCTCTTTTTCCCTGCCCTGAATCACCCAATGCACAACCAATGTTTTGGGGCTACAGCTCGCTTCGCGAAGATCAAGGAAGATGAGAAGAAACTACAAGGCAAATACCAAAGGAAACGCTAAAGCTTCAACCTCACAAAACCTGCTCCATCAACTGCCAAAACAGCTTTTCAAAATAGGCCAATACAGTCCTCCTAAACTGTCACAGACACGCTCTAAAGCATTTTATTGCACTGGTTATTTCCCTTTTTTCAGTCTCAAAACGACCTGACTTGCCTCACCTATCTGCAGCACCAAGATGGAGTCTCCAAGACACTTATGATCCCAACGACAGCGTTGAATTCAGTAAATTATCATTATCGCTGTGTCTCTGGAAAACAATCTAGAACTAGAAGACAGTGATCTAGAATCAGAAGAGCATAAGCCAAGGTATGCTACTCCTGGGACAAGAAAAAGTCACCTCTTACCGAGCAAGATGATAAAAGGCCTTCAGCCAACACTCTGAGCAGTACTTTTAGAGTATGAGTGACTAAATTTAAGGCAGCTTTAACAGTAACACCTAAGAGAAGACAGAATCTGGAGAGAGCCCATACTATGCGTGTAACAAAAAGCGCATCCTGGGGAGACCTGACTGCGCACCTTCCAGTCAGATCTTCAAAAATTCCCCCTAACAGCAGCCCAGAAGCAACAGCAACATTTCCTAGAACATAACGCTGCAACACCTGCAGAAGAATATGCCACCGCTGTCTCTCACCCTTTCCTCTGCTCTCCAACCCCTCCGGAGAGCTCAACCAAACGTTCTTCAGCCTCCACCACCATGCCCCACATCTCAAAGCACCAGCAGCTCAGAGAAGGGTGGGAGAAACTGCTCAGAGAAGGGTGGGAGAAACTGCCACTGGAACATACATCGATGAGGACAGTCATGGCCCTGACGGCCCCAAGCTTCCCCAAGAAAGGAGCGTCTTCATCCTGGGGTGATTTTCTGCTTTTCTCCCACTGGTAAAGCAACAGTCGACTATATGGTGACATTTCAAGGACAAAGCAGCACTGTGAGCCTGGTATCATGTCCAATCTAGGATTTTTAAGGCTGCCAAGTAAAGTGATAAGATGTCAAGGCATATGACTCAGAATTTTCAGAGTACAATACAGCTCAGTAAGAAGCCAGCTATCAAAATTATATAAATGCACTGATTTGCTAAGTCATAACAGAGCCAGCAGGGTGTTGGAAGGAGAGGTGCTTTCACCACAGAGACTAGTCCTTAAAAAGATCTGCAAGTTACAGCACAGCTCTGATTTTTGTCTCGAGAAGCACTGGAGTGATGGAGACAGCCTGAATATCAAGTTGTTCTGGCTAGTCCTTTGCTGCCCAAATCGAATTGCCTAAAAGGTTCTCTATTGGACACAAGCTGTAATTGTAACTTAAATTTTGCAAACAGATTCTGAGCAGAGATTTTCAAAAAAGCTGTGTTTTCGTCTGAAATCTTTAAACTGGCATGACTGAAAAGCAGAGAAGATTTGAATAAGGTATCATCATGCGAGGCATCCCGACATGAAAACATACGCCCCACAAGAAGGCAAAGAACGCAAGTTGTCACAACATCTTTTGTAACAAAACTCCATATTCCAGAACTTCTCAACAGTGGGAAACTCAGAACGCGGCCCCACGGCTCGTAACACTGAATATAGAGTTGGGTTTCTCCTCTAAGGCAATGAACAAAACAAAACCTTGTAGCACTGCCACAGCTGAAAGCTGATCTGAAAAGCTTTTTATACCAGTAAACCCAGAAAGCACAGCAGTCCCTACCCCTAACAAGTAGGTACCTACCTACATCTCTACATCTTAAAAGTTTCTCCCTGTATTCGCACAAAAAATGGGCCTGGGAAGCTGAACTACTCTTCGGTCCCCAATTAAAATGTTAATTTCCTGGCGTAGAAAATACAGGGATGCAAGTCCTGAGGGGACCTGGATTAACAAAGCAATGAAGAAACAACATGCCTTAAACACTCCCATCGTTAATTCAGCCTGCATGAGAAGCAAATTAAGTTTCCCAAAAGACTTTGTGATTTATTTTTTTTTTTGCTGTTAAAATACAAACGGCATTGGGTTATTTTTGCGTTATCTGATCTCGGTCATGCACTACTCATACTGGGAAATGTGTGGATGTAGTACAGGCAAACGGAGGAGTCTGTCAGATGTCACACCACTGAGCTCATAAACACACCAATAAACTGGGGAAGGAAGGGATTTTCCAGAAAAAGTGGATTTTCTGTGAATAATGAGGTACTACCAATACTCCGAAAATCAAACCGAGAAATCAGATTATATAACAACATAAACAGTGGCATTAGCATAAAGAAGGTATCACCAGAGCCGGGGGAGGGGGGGAAAACCTGGAACACAAGTATTGTTATTAATCAGCATTACTTTAAACAACTCAGTACATATTCTTACTTCCCTTCGATTTATTTTCTCCCTCGCAACAAAAGAATGACTTGTCACAGAGCAGCCCTCTTACAACCGTGGCCTCTCTCATTCTCTCCCACACATCATTCTTCTGGCGTTGGCACGTTTGCTGCGACATCCATTTCAGTGGAAACCCCTCAGCAATCTCCCTTCGCACGCTGCTGCACGACCGCTCCGAGCCGCACAGGAAGATGAAACCGAAAATGCCACAGCACCAGTGACCTCTAAACTCCACGGCAATAAAACGCAAGGCATCAAAAGACATACATCAAGTTGATTTAACAAGGAGCGAAGGTGTTTGAGAGAACACACACGGAATGAAAAGGTACATCCATCCTTCAAAGAGCGTTGCCAGGTCTCTCTGAGGGTTCGTTTTGCTGAGATGCTGCTGCAAGGCTCAGCGGCCACCCAAATTTTCAGCGCCGTTCACCAGCTCCGCCTGAGGGACAGAGCCAGCGCGGGCTGAAACGCAGAAACACCACACATGGGCTTCACAACTTTTTAAAGGAGCAACCCAAGAGCCCTTCAGAGCGGGCAGCTGGCGCGCATACCAGCATGCCTGCAGAGATGGGATCTCATTCCACGGCAACACCTGGACACTGGATTTACGAGCCCAATTCGGGACCTCCCCGGTCCCAAGCCCGAGCTCACAGGCAACCTGGGAACTAGCCAGCCCCGCTCAGGCACACAGGAAGCTACACACGTGTTTCAGGCGGGAAGGGAGATCTCTCCGCTGCATCCTACTTGCTCAGCATTGGTGCAAAGGTCAAAAAAATTAGTAATGTTAGAAAATGAGGCACAAAAAGAAGGCTCCGAATCTGAACGAGGTTTAAAAAGTCTTCGATGAAGCGCCAACGTTTAGTCTCCCCAAGAAACTGTACGTTTCCCCTCCTAAGAACTAAAAGCAATTTAGTTTCAGAATTTTCCCTACAAGTGGAGCATCTGCAGTTTCCTTTCACCTGGATAAACTGAGAGCTGCTGCCGTAACGATCACAAACTTTACATAACTTTATTCTTTGTAACCTCTCTTCCCCAACTTTGTATTCTGCTTCGTTGCCACCCCCTTTCCCCACTCAGTCTATTGTTTCATGTAACCCTTCCCAAAAGATACAGCTTTCCACCCTTCTTTGTCCACTTCCCTCATTTCATCATCGCTGCTGGCTCTCAACGCAGCTGCCTTGCTCTCATTCGTTTTCTTCAGCTCTTCCTTCCCATTTTCTGCACCGCTGCCAAAGTCACAGCAATCTATTCTCTTTAGATTCGCACTCTTCCTCTTACAGGCACTCTCTGAAATGTGACTGTCACTCCGACAACCTCTGCAGCAGCACAGATCTTACCTCCCCTGCCCCAAAGGCTCGTCTCTGCCTTCCTACCCAACCATCACCCCTTCAGAGCCATTTTCTAGCCATTTGCTTTTCCCCCCCCCCCCATGTATGAAACCATGCCATCGACTGCCTGCTTAAATGTCTGACGCGCAGCTCTCAACTCTAATTTAGCTACTGAAGATTGAAAAAGAGATAACTGGAAAGCAAATTAGATTGTTATCCCCCTCAAGAAAGCACAACTAGGTTACACACAGGTTTACGAACCTCTTCCTAACTCCCCATCTAACTCCTGGCCTTTGATTAAGAACCAGTCACATTTTCGCTAGAACACTGCCTCCTTTGTTTCAGATGCAAAGATGATGGGCGCCTGGTCGGTCTGTATCTCCATCGCTACAAAACTAAACTCTTTGAAGGATTCCTCTGTGAATATGTAGGAAAAGCAATTCACAAAAAATGTGACTGCCTGCTTGGCACGCACTGATTGAGACAGAGAGGGGAGGAAAAAAAAGCCAGAACGTTATAGCCCTACTGAGATATATACAGCAGCCCTATTTTAGTTTCCGAACAGAATGCTAAGATTTATTTTGCAGTGTAAAGCTTTAAATAGTTTGGGGGCACAGCCATCTCCAGTTGCACTAACCCAAGGAACCGGGCACCACTGGCAGGATTTAGGGAAGCCGCCGCTGGCCAGGCAGGCCCAAGGGAAACACTTTATCCCGAGATTGGTACCTTTTGGATTTGAAGACAGACCTTCAGCTCACATCAAAGTTCTGCCAGGAAAAACTGAACGACTTTGGGCAAGATATTTGATTATAGTCCTTCACTTATTATTTACAGAGGCACTTAAACACTGGACACTTTTATGAGAGACTGAAAGAGATGTTCTAGACATTAAAGGTAGTATATTAGGAAGAACATTTTCCATATATGTAACTTTAAGATACATATAACAATTCAATGTGAACAAGCGCTTGTCAGTTTTATTCCTAGGCATGGCATTCCCATAACCCTTTCATGCTACTACCAGGGAGCTGTGTTATATTGAATTTAAACTGCCAACTCTGCAGCAGGGGGATCTGCTGGGAGAAGAGCACACACACACACCAAGGACACAGCAGAAAGACCGATGAGAGTAAGCTCAGTAAGTGAGAGAATTTACACACTGCTTCAGCAACCATGTCCCAGAGGTGTCTGGTGGGAGCCTGAGAGCAGAAGACCATTTTTTTTGCTTTTTGTTCTCTTTTTTTATCTTACACTGCATGCAGTTCACCCCATGAGTGCATAACTTTTAACCTGCATTAAAAAAAAAACCCAAACATATTTGAGATACTTATGTATTCTTTTACAACCCACTTTAATACAAACTAAGAAGCTAATTACCCCCTGCTTTGAAAGTCTGCGGGTAAAACAGAAGTGTGGTTCAGTGAAGCTTTCTGAGAGAATGGCTTTTAGCAGGTACTGATGACAAACACATGTAACAAGTTCAATGCAACATATTTTATACACAACTCTGAATTTGTAGGTAAAAAAACTCCTATTCTACAAAGCGTTGTTGATGGTACTTCACCTTAAGAAAGAAAAAGGGTTGGTTCTTTACAAGAGTAAAAAGGTTACAGTTATCTAATTTCACAGAGAAAAAGCAAAACCAGGGGAAGAAAGAGCCCTTTCAATCATTTTGGCTAGCCCTCCATCTGTTCCCGATTATTTCCTCACTCATTTTCTAATAGTTTGCCCACTCACGCAAAGCATTTAACTGAGACAGCGTTAAGTACGAAGGTATCTCAACTAAGAACAACCCCGGTCAGATCCCCTGTCAGCCCAAATCTGAACCTCCCGCAGCCAACACAAGTTAAACTTCCAAGCCTCATGCCTCTTAAAATCACCTCCACAGGCAATGGGTACCTTCCCATCTACAAATGGAACATCATAACTAACTCAATTGCTCATCGCCGTTAAAAGGGCTCGATGACACGCTGTACAAAACTAGAACAAGACACGTAAAGCCTTAAGCTGCCCTAAAAGATACAACGACTTCAGAGCACTCGCTAAAAACTTCATACGGCAAATCAAATTGTCACTCTGAAACCTTAAAATATTTCTCTTCAATTCCAGCTTTAAAAATAGAACATATTATTTCCATGACTTAATTTTTCTTTACATAAATGCAAATGATCTATCCAGTGAGGGTATAGTTGAGGGCTAGAACATCATGTTCTGAAGCTTCCGTGCAATTAACATGTGGACACTTTCTCTCTCTTTTACCAGCCTCTCAGAATTATATTCTATTTGCTCCTCAGAACTTTCACATCACACATTTGCTCCTGTATTTACTACAGACTCATCCTTGGCATTGGAGGGAAGCGATCGAGTACCCAAAGAGCACCAAACACCAATCTCCTGCATCACAGAGAGGCATAAAACATCCTGCTTTTAGTAAACAATAACATTGTGATGAAGAAAAGCATCCCACTGGGTCTGACAAGCTGAATCCTTGATTTAGGGATGTTTGCCCCCAGCATTACCAACCCATACAAGAGTTTGCATATAACACTGCAATCACTGCCCCCAGACTCCGTCAATACAGCTCCCGCTCCGCGTATTTAAACAAATCTTCTGGAGAATCTTATCTCCTGCAACACACAAGGTGCAGAACCTCCACAGCTGGGTCTTCATTTGGGAACGACTTTCAACAGTTTTAGTGAAACTTTTATGCTCAAACACCAGCGTTTCTATTCAAGCCTTCACTACGGTTGGAATTAAATTCAACTACATTTTAGAGCACCATTTTCTACTACAAACTACAGAAGTAACTGCTCATCTTATTAAATGTTTGTATTTATTAATTTCTTGTGAAAGGGAGAAAAAATCGTTTCTTAAATCTCTGTGTAGTAAAAATTCTGCATAACCCCATTGATCTCTGCATCGATCAGCACATTTCCCATTTCTCTGCAAACGGAGGGTGCAATTATCAGCAGAAATCCCATTTGCCTCTGCCTGCTAACAATTTGTGCCCAAACAGAAAGAGACTTCTAAAAAGGGAGAGCATTTACAAAAAGACCAAAGCGAGAAACTTGAGCGAGGCAAAACGTACCTTCCAGCCTCAAACGCTGTTTTAGCAGCTCCCATAACCCCAGGCTGAGGAGTATTCGTAACCCTCCGTTCCAGGCAGGGAAAAAAAAGCCACCAGAATTCCCTTTACGGCTGGGAAATTTAGCAGACATCATTTCTGTAGGCGACTCGACCCGAAAGGGACACCCGCAGAGCTGCCCCCAGCCTCCCTCCTCCACGCTGCAGTTTCCACTAACCCTTCTGATGTCACCCAGGGTTTAGCGCAAGATCACCCAAATCGATAGGGATAAGGAAAGGAGGCTCACTAAACAGCAGCTTTTAAGCTACTGGCCTCAGCAATCAGAAAGAAATACAGAAAGAATCAAAAAAAAAAAAAAAACCCAAACCTTTGTGGTTTGCCTTTTTTATTTTTTTTTAAATTTCTGCTTTTTGAGAGCAGCCAACACTCAAAGAAAGTTTGGATTTTCCAGCCCAGGTAGTTTAGCGAGAACTCTGCTGGCAAAAAAAAAAAAAAACCCATTTAGTGCCTCCACTGAACCCAACTCACCTTAAAAAGGAAATTTTTGTGTTTCACCACCCAGTTCTGCAGTATTACAGGGAATCTTGTACGCGAAAGCAAATTACGCTTGTGACAAATAAATTAGAAGATATTTAGTGATAATTACTCTCTCTGCCTTCCTAACTTAATTTTATTCGTGCCTAAAGGCAGTAAAATCAGGGGCCCCTAATATTTGGCTACGGAAACCTAAGATTCGCTTATATTAAAAATTAAACTTTTTCTTTCTATCGCTTCCATCCGGCCGCTTCTCCACTCACCCGAATTTAGCGGCATAAGCGTTAATGAGGGGGTATAACACACACACCCCCCCCGCAATGAGGTCCAGTTAGATAATACCGTGTTCGCCGGCCGGGAGCTCCAGCGCCGGTGCGGCTCCGGGAGGACGGGAGCTGCCCCCCGCACCGACCCCGCGGCTGGAGGAGCCCCGCATCCGCCTCCCCCACCCCGGCCTCCCGCAACGGCCACCGGGGCGGCCCCGGGAGGGCTCCGGCGGTGGGAGGGGAGGGAAGGGGTCGCGGGGAGGCCCCGGTCGGGCCCCAGAGGCTCCGGGGGGCGGCGGGAGCCCCGGGGGCATCTCAGTTTCGGTTTTTTCGCAGCTGTCTAACCGGCGCGATTTTCCGCGCCTCCCACACCGGCTCTGCCTCCTACCGGGGCTTTTATTATTTTAAAATATTTTGGGGGGGGTTTTTTTTTGGTTTTTTTTTTGTTTTTTTTTTTTCCTTAATGAAAGCAAAGCGCTGCTGGCGCCCCGGCCTGCATCGGGAGGACCGACCGGCGGCCGCGGCGGGGAGCGGATCTCTCCCTTCCCTCAGCGGGAGGAGCGGGCCCGAGGGCGGCCTCGCCGGAGTCACCTCAGCGGCGGGGCGGCGGCGGCGGACCCCCACAGGCCGCGGGGCCTGGCGGCGGGCGGGCCGGGGGAGGAGGAGGGCGGGGGGCTGGCAACGCGGGAGGCGGGGGGGGGGGGTCACTCACCATCAGCTCGATGGTCTTGTCCTCGATCACCGAGTCGGGCTCCATAGCGGCGGGCAGCTCCTCCGCCGCGGCGCCCCGCCCGCCCCCGCCGCCCGCCAGGCCCCGCCGCCGCCGCTCGGCCCGACCCCCCCCCCCGCTGCACGCACGCACGCACGCACGCACGCAGCGTCCCCCGCGAACGTCACGGCGCCCGGAAGCAGGAGACGAGCTGCCCGCCTCCACTGACCACAACTCCCGGCGACCCCCGCGCCGCCGCGCCGCCATTGGCTCCCGGCGGCTCCCGGCGTGCCCCGCGGCCCGCGCGGGGGGCGCTGGGAGCGGTGAGAGGCCTCGGCGGGGCCGCCATGACGGGGAGCAGCGGCGCGGCCGCCGCCGGGGCGCTCGGGAGCGGCTGAAGGGCCTTACTGAGCCCGGGGCGACCCCCGGCACGAATAGCAACCTCTTCGGGGTCCAAGCGGGACCGGTGTCCCCCGGGTGCCCGTCGCTCGAGCCGTCCCTTCGCCTTCAAGAGCGGCGGCCCTTAAGGTGGGCCGCGGCACCGCCTCCTGCCGCGCTCCCCGGGACGGGGTCCTTCCCCCGGGCTGAGGAATCGAGTGAAAAGCGGCGTGGAGGCCGTTCTTAGGGTGGCTGTGTGCGGGAGAGGAAGCAGCACGGGGGCCGGTGCAGGAGGACGGGGAATGGGAAGTAGGGGAAAAGACCGTCCAGAGCCCCGTCTCCTTCCCCCTGCCCTATGGAACCGCCTGGGCCCCAGGGGGCCTTTACGATCGTAAACCACCCAACCACTAAATTAACACTACTACAGGCACCACTGACCCATGTCCTCAGCACCACCTCTGCCCGGCTTTTAAATGCCTCCAGGGATGATGACTCCACCACTGCCCTGGGCAGCCTCTGCCAATGCTCAATAACCCTTTTGGTGAAGAAATTCTCCCCAATATCCATCCTAAACCTCCCCTGGCACAACTTGAGGCCGTTTCCTCGTCCCATCTCCTGTGACTTGGGAGAAGAGACCGACCCCCCCTGGCTACACCCTCCTTTCAGGGAGTTGGAGAGAGCGAGAAGGTCTCCCCTCAGCCTCCTTTTCTCCAGGCTGAACACCCCCAGCTCCCTCAGCCTCTCCTCACAAGACTTGTGCTCCAGCCCCTCACCGGCTCCGTGGTACTTCTCTGGACACGCTCCAGCCCCTCAACGTGTTTTTTTGTGGTGAGGGCCCCAAAACTGGACACAGCCCTTGAGGTGGGGCCTCACCAGTGTCCAATCCAGGGGGATGGTCACTGCCCCAGTCCTGCTGGCCACACTGTTCCTGATACAGACCAGGATGCTGCTTGTCCTGACTCGCCTGACAAATTAACAAACTTAAATCTGACTTTATCTCCTTTGCCATTATCTCAGCCAGTTTTAATATCCTGCTATTGAACCAGCAGTTGGCTTAGTTTTATGTTCCTACTTTTGTACCTAAGACCAAGGGAGAGAAAGCAAAGCCTCCCATCAGTCAGTCCCAGGGAGAATCCCCACATCAGCACCCACAAGGAAGTGTCTCTAAAGCCCTTTTGACTTGTCCAAAGAGGAAATTGGCCCGTCTTTGTGCCACACCTGAGGACTATGTTCTCTCAATTGAAAATCAGAAACACCTGGGGAAGAAGGAGGAAGAGCTCAAAACCATTGAAAACCTCGGGCATTTTGCTGGCAAGGTTTCATCAGTGCCACAGTAACATTAATATTAGGGTTTATGAAGAGTAACATTCTCATAGAGAGTGATACTTTGGTTGGTTTTGGAGCTCATTGCTACAAACTGTTACAGCACCTCTGAGTGAGTTTCTTCTTGGCGGCAGAGCTGGGCGTTACCCGCTGAGTCCAAAATGCCCCATAAAAACCCAAGAGAAGCTGCAGCCGGTGGCGGCAGCGGAAATAAGAAATGTCCCCGTCTGAGCTCCTGCACAGCTGGTGACAGGGAGGAGGCATCGCCACTCTGGACTTGAGTCTTCACAGTGCTCCAGCTCAGCCTGCAGGGACCTGAGGCCAAAGAGTGGGACTTAATTTTTTACAACAAAATAAAGCACCAACAGTATTTTGTCTTGACCTTTTTCCTGAAAAAACAGGGAATACACAGAAACTCATTAGTGTGATTTTTTTTTTTTTTTTTTTAGAATTAGCAAACTATTAAGTGTGTTGGTTTTTTTTTCCTAGTGGTTCTTTTTGTCCTTAAGTAATGTTAAGAAATGAAAATAGAACCCATGAAAAATACCAGCTTCTCCAAATTGGACTTGATTAGGAAAACATTTTCGCTCTCTCCAACTCCCTGAAAGGAGGGTGTAGCCAGGGGGGGTCGGTCTCTTCTCCCAAGTCCCAGGCCATGGGACAAGAGGAAACGGCCTCAAGTTGCACCAGGGGAGGTTCAGATTGGAGATTAAGAACAATTTTTTACATGGAAAGGGTTCTTAAGCCTTGGAATGGGCTGCCCAGGGCAGTGGTTGAGGCACCATCCCTGGAGGTGTTCAAAAGCCGGGTTGCCATAGTGCTTAGTGACATGGTTTAGTGATGGGTTTTATCAGAGTTAGGTTGATGGTTGGACTCAATGATCTTAAAGGTCCCTTCCAACCTGGACAATTCGATGATTCTATGACATGCAGAATCCCGTGCTGGTTCTGCACGCTGTACTGTTTATTTAATTAACAGTTTTATCTATTAAGTAAGTCTCGTTCTGTCCAGCCGTATGTCTCGGGACTCACCTTGCTGGCATTGCACAGTCGGGCAATCATTGTCTATACTTTTAAGTACCTATTTCTGCTTGCTTTGCTACTCCAGGTGCCCCCCGGACCAGCCGTATGAAGATCCAACCCATCCCAGATATACCAAAATGGGATTATTTGGAAAACAGAGGGTCCTCGATGGAGAAGACTTTCAGTCCAAGTCACACGAAGGCAGAAAGGGCAGAACACGAAAGCTGGCAAAGGAGACGTGCTGTACTGGTGAGGAGACATGGAAACGCTCGGATGAGGTGGTGGCATTTCCACCTGGCACAGCGCAACCCTTCGTGACCCTCTTTCAGTCCCTCGGGTCTGCGTCCTGCTGCCAGACTGCGGCTTTGGGCCATCCTCCGCTGCCACCGCGGCGGAGAGGGAGTGGGAGCCGGGAGCGAGCCTCAGGTGGGGTCACCGGGTGGGTGACACAGAGCTCAGCTGCTCTGGGTGATCCAAGGGCACTCTGGCCGCGGGCTGATGACACAGCAGGGCCCAAACGCTTTTGTAGGCATTCGAAATTGGAAGGAAAAATGTCAGAAGCAGCAGTTTGGTGTCACAGCACAGCACTAGTGCCTCTTCTCGTGATGAAAATGGGCTCCGTAACTTCATCCTAAACATTTTTTTTTTTCCATTACCTGTTTAAATCTGGGCCAAATAGTTAAGAAATGGAGTATGAACAAATGGGAATGGTGCAAGGTCCTTTCTTACTGACAACACACCTGCTTTACAGGACATCATTCAGAAATGCTTAAAAGCATACTGATCGTGAGGTCTAAACTCTTTTTATAGCAATTAAAAACATAAACCAAGAGGGGAAGGTCTCCCTCCCCATCAGAGTCTGGGGGTGAAGCTCTGCTGTGCCCCAAAAGCTGCCTCATTTACTTTCCTCCAGCCAAAGCGAATACTGAACACGCCGTTGCCCCAAAGTCCCCCGAATTGGGACTCCAAAGCCCAAACCGGTGCCAACAGCAGCTCCAGCTGTGGCAGTGCCCGCTGACCCTTCCCCAGATATGCTCCGTTTCCACGTGAAAAAGCATCTGAGGGCTTCTTCTCTCAAACCCAGGCACCGGGGCTGATGGCTGAGCTGGATTCTTCCCACCTTCCCACCGTGACCCACAACAAAGGACTGGCAGGACAAACGACACCCCGTCCTTCGCGTTGTGCAAAGCCACCGGCCTCCGCAAGCTGACAGAGGTGTCACTGAGAAGGAGGTGGGAGAACATCCAGCTTGTTTTTGCCCTCCCTGCCATCAGCCCTTCACTCCGGGGCTCAAACCCAGGCAGCAGATATTTGTTTGTGACACCAAAGTCAAAAATCAGCATGTCTCAGTCTAAATATACGCAGGGAAGAGATTTGCTGACCAGCACGATGCCGTTTTACGTGGTGCTTTCTCCAAACTACAGCTGTACAGTCAGGAGAGTTTTCTGGCCCAGGACATAGGAAAAGAGGAAAAAAAAAGGAGAAAAATAGGCAAAAATGCCTCCATTTATTTGAAGAAAGAGTAAATCCGTGGTCTCATTCTGGCAGACTGAATGGTTAATGCATGGCGAGGATGGATGTTAAGAGAAGCGGGTGTGGGTCTTTGAAACTGCAGCATGAGCTGTGGGATGGAACTTGAGTTCCTATAATCTGCTTTTAATCAGGGGAAAAACCCCATTTCTGTGATATGAAGGAAAGAGAAGAATGTCAAAAATAATTATGGAAAGCATTATAAAAAAAAAAAGAAATTTTTGGCTTTAGTGTGGGATGCCCAGAAAAGCAAGAGCAGGGCGTATTGATCCTTGTATCTGCAAATTAAAGTGAAAATTCTTTCTGAGCAACTCGGGAGGACTGAGCGACGCGGCCAAGGCAAGGTCTAATAAGGCGGATGAAAAAAAATCAGGTTTTTGATAAATTTATCCTGAGATACAAACCCATTCCCATGACTGTGTGACCCGCAGGACTGCGACAGTTTGAGGAGCTCGTCTCCGGGCGTGCGTCTGCCTATCGCCCTCACTGACAGATGGGTGTCACTCACCTGCACATCAGCAAAGCTGGGACAAAGCCGGTGGTTAAGCTCTGATGATGACCTTGTTGGGGTGGAAGGGGCAGTTTCAGCCTGAGAGGACTCGCTCTGCCAGTTTTCCCAGGAGGATGAGGAGGAAGGGGGAAGAGGAAGAGGGAAAGTCCCAGCGCCGAGGAACCGGAGATACCTTCACGTTGCGCAACGGGACAAGAATGCATTGAGGCTGACATCATCCTCACCGTATTGAAGCAAAAGTAATCGTGTGTTTAAAAATACCCCATAAAGCTTATATTGTGGGTCCCAAAAGCTGCGGGCATCCGCGTCGCCGTGTTTGCTCTGCGAGGGGACGAGAGGTTGCCCCGATGTGGCAAGATGCAGCCCCAACCCAAACCACCGCCCCTGGGCTGAGACCTCCACTCGGCGATGACACAAAGTCCCCGTTTTCTGGATGTTCGTTGCGTTGATGTACCCGGTTCCTCTTCCAGCAGACATTTTCCAGCAGACCCTGAAATGCCTGTGATCATCTGCACTCGGAGAGGGTGAACGGCCAGCAGGCCGGGGCGGGTGGCACGGGGGGAGCCTGGCAGGTAGCTGTGCCACCAGCCCCACGGGAGGATTTGCTCACTAAACCCCTCCAACCTCTCCTTCCACGTGGGCAGGTCTGTCTGTGGCTCATGCTGCTGTGGACCAGCACCCCAAAGTACCTGCAGGAGGATATTAGCACTGACACAGTGTAGAAATATTTCCCAGATAGAACAAGATTTGGTATTTTTCTCCCCAAATCTTTTCTGCACAATGAAGTGATTTATTTCCAAGCTTGTTTCTATTCTCTGCTTTTTTTGGGGCCTCAAAGAGCCCGGTCAGATGGCAACCGTCCTGTCAGCTTGTCAGGGATCCCTCTTGGTGTTAAAAATCCACTGGATGAGGCTAAAAGTGACCGGCTGTGGGTGCCTCCCGGACAGGCAAGGACACTCCCCCAGTCTCACCACAGATCCAGGAAGGTTGCAGTCAAGTGAAAGAAAAAAAATAGAAAAATAAGAGACGAGCAGTGACAAAATGACACAATCTCTGGGATTTGCTATGGAGCCGGCGGGAGCTGCTCAAGTCCTCCGGCAGCTCCACCAGTATCCATTTCCCCAACTTGGGATGCCTTCCCGAAATCCCCAGCCTGACATAGTCTGCGCACTAAAACCCCACATCTCAGGGTAAACGATGGTTTATTTGGCCGTTTGTACAGGGATCAGAGGTCACTCAATGGCCAGTAAGGAGCAAGGGCAGGTACATTTCGAATGCTCCTGCTGGAAGAATAATTCCTGAATTTACAGCTGGTCGGAGTGAGATACAAACAAACCGTTTCTTAGGGCAGGGGTGACTGCACTCAAAGTATGAAAATGTTTATTCTTCCTTCAAAGAAATATTTTGTAGCCAAATTGGGGTGACAGTAGGTTTGATCGGGTTTTTTTAAGGTTTGGAAAAAATTAAGCAGTTTCATAACAGCCCAATAACAGAAGCACTAACTGCTTCTGCCCAGAGAGAAGGGGCTGGTCCTTATCCAGCTCTGCTACGGCACCTGAAATAACAAGGTTAGGAGCCAGAGGGGGCTCAAAATACAATTATTTATAAATAAGGAAAAGAAAATATCGATACACCCTCGGGTGAAGGAGGAGGTGCCACCTGCTGTTAGCCCATGGGGCATGCGGAGCAGCAAAACCGGCGTTGCTGGCCCGGTTGGGGGGTGTCCAGGGCTGCTTCTCACACACCCACAGCTCCCGATTTTTCTTTCCTGTGGCTTTGTTTTTTGATACCGAGCCCTGGGGGACACCACTCGTGACCGGCCACCAACTGGATTTAACTCCATTCACCGCCACTCTCTGGGCCCGGCCTCCAGCTGGTTTCTCACCCATCCGACCGTACATCCACCCACGCCCCGAGCAGCCGGTTTCTCCAGGAGAAGGCAGTCCCCTGACCTCCCCGGCTTTGCAGAGCACCTCTTCACCATCCCTAAACACGCTCGGAAAAACCCCAGAGACCTCGCTCCCACCGGGGATGCACCGAGGACACAGGAGGGAGGCGTTGACGATTCATCCAGCCGCGGACGCGCCCCGAATCCACCCCCAGCACATTAAAATGAGCGGGTTAAGCGGAGTCTAGAAGTCGGTGTGGAGAAAGGCAGAGGGTGAGGAAGAGAGGGCACGTCGGACGTGTGACGAAACAGGGGGGGACGACGGCGCAGAGGGAGGAGAGGTGTCCCGACAGCCCGCTGCCGCCCGTGAGGAGGGTTTGAAGCACCCTCCCTTCCCTCCCCACCCTCCAGAAATATGTTCCTGGCTCCCAAGCGGGTGCCGGAGCGAAGGGCGGCCGACTTGGGTTTACGGCAACCGCCTGCTGCGCCCCTGACGTGGGTGTCTCACACGGGAAGTCCCCACGCTTCGTCTCATCTGCAAAGCACCAGCATCATCCTGTCAGCTGGTTACCTGCCGCCTTCTGCAGGCATTGAGCCAGCGGGAGCTTCCCGGGGCGGTCCTGGCAGACGGGATAGAAATGGAGAGGTTTTTTTTTCTTAATTAAAACTGGCGCCGGGAGCGCGAGTGGTCCCTCTGCCCGTCCCCGTTGCCTGCCCCTGCAGACAACTCCAAAATACCTCTGCGTAAGCTAAGCACTAAGCAAACCGTGTGAAACGCTACTTAAATAGATAAGAAAACCCGTTAAAAACCCTTTCTCTAAACAGAGAGGATCTCTAAGTAAACTTCTCCCTCTTGGCTTGCTGACCCAAGTGGCTTCAATCCACCGAAGCCGCAGGGATGCTGATGTCCTGCGAGGGGGTGGTGATGGTGGTGGGGAGACCCACAGAGCGTGGTCCAAAATGTAGGGAAACAAGATATAAAATCTCCCCGGAGGTGCCGATATCCAGCAGCGTGTCTGGCTCGGGGGGATGGCTGGATGGTGCTGGGTCTGGGATGGGTTTGGGTCTGTCCTGGCCAGAGGGTCCTGGGAAAGTCACCAAAGCCCCCAACAGCACCGGGAGCATCACTCCCCGCTCCCTGGAGGCAGCATTTCATTTGTGACCCGTAGGACGACATTCGTTTTGGTAAAATGCTTTTTTTTTTTTTTTGTTTTCCTAACATAACCGTGGATGTTTCCAGGCTCTGGTTTCTCTGAGCACCGCCGGGGTCTCAGCCTGGGAGCCCTGCGCTGTGCCAAAGGGCCGATACCCACCGAAATCCAGCCGTCAGGACTGCGGTGTCCCCTCCCCGCGCCCGGATGGAGGCACCACACCAGCGGGAAAAGAGCCAGAGGACGCAGGAGGGAGGCACCTCCATCTCAGCCAGGCATCAGCAGCGACAGCACGGCTGGGGGACCTTGTGACCGTGCAGCTGGGGACCCCACAATCGGTGTCCCCTGCCACCAGGGATGTCTGTGACCGTTCAAAGCCACCCCGTGTTCCTGAAGGACGGCATCCAGCTACAGCAGCGCTCAGAGGAGACCGGCCATCCCTCCCTCTCCTCTTCAGCCACTCCCTTCCTCTCTATTTTCCATTTTCCTCCCTAGGAAAATAATTTTTTCGCACGCTTTTAGCTTTCGGGCCAGTTTCCCACCTCCATCCCCTCCTCTCCTCAAATAATACCAACTTCACTGCTATTTTGGGTAAGTTTAGACAGAACCGCCCCGAGGGGGCAACCCGGAGGTCTGTGCTCTGCGTGTCCTTCCACGCACCGAGTCAGCCTCCTCCTCTGCAACCCTCAAACCCGGCCCAAACCCACCCATTTTGGGTGAGAAGGGTGCGAGACGTGGGCTGGCGGCACAACCTGAGCCCCAGGGAAGGACCGAAGGACCTGGTTCGTTTAGTCCGGGGAAGCAAAGACGGGGAGGAGACGTGATGGACTGCAGGTGGGGAGAAGCGCTCGTGCGAGAGGGGCGGGCACAAGGTTGCACGTGTGGAAAGTGCAATTCCTTTTACCAAATCAAAGGGTTGATCACCCTTGGGTGAGTTTAGCTGGGGAGCGGTTCAGAGCGGCCATCCCACGTGTCCCCAGCTTTCCCAGGGGGGTTTGAGGAGCAGCAACATGGGAGCAGTCAGGAGCTTTTCTACTAAATTACGGCAACCTGGGCTGAAAGCAGCTCCCGAGAAGCAGAGGGACTTTGTGAGTCTGGGAAAAGCTCCTCTGCCCGCTTCCCGGGGGCTGCACTGTGCCGGGGACAAGGTGAACCCCCCGTGGTGCTGCAGGACCTCAGCTCCTCCCCAACATGGAGCAGGACCCCACGCTCGGATGCTCACAGCATCCCCCCGACTCCAGACCCGGGAAAAGCCCTAATAGGGCTGATTGATAACCCCAGAGGAGCAGCCTGGAGAGGGGTCAGTGCCCACGTGGACAGTGCAGCCCGATGGAAACCACCATCACGATGGAAACCACCATCATGATAGAAACCACCATCACGATGGAAACCATCAGCCAGCCCCCACCAGCCACGAGTGTCCTCCCCTGGGGACACCACAGGGTTGTGATTTTCTGGCCACTGCGGGGCCAGTGTCACTGTAGTTGTCCTTCCAGGAGCTATTGCTCGGTACAGCCTTACCTTCACGGGGCTGTAGGAGCCTGAGCGATGTGCAGAGCAGCTCTGGGGTAACTGGAGGCTACTGGGAGCCAGAACCAAGCCCAGTCAAAGGTCTCCCCGCTCAAACCAAGTCCTGAAGTCAGAGCACGGGGGCAAGCAAGCAGCAAAGCAGCCACCTGGGACTCTCCCAGCACGTGGCAGGGAGCACCGAGACAAGGAAACGCGGCTGTGAGGACCCGGTTGCTGGAGAATGAGGGTTTCTGGTGCCGACGTGGAAACCTGGTGGCCAAACAGATGAAGCAGCTTCTCAGGAAACTCCTGCCCTGGCATTAAAAAGAAGAAAGCGTTGAGGTTAGAAGCTGGTTTTGCTGTACAGCTGCGGTTGGGGTTGAAGGGAATAGTCTAACGTGTGACAGTGACATCCAGCCACCCGGACTTACAGACAGTGTCCTTCAGGAGCTCCTGCCTCCCAAGTCCCGGCTTTCCAAGAGCTGCCATGTCCAGGGTGGAGACAACACACATGGAGCTACACAGCTACGGCGGAGACCGAGGGAAACGGGGGAGACCCACCCTGATGGGGATACAGGGAGAAGAACAAGGAGCCAGGGGCCACCCCAGCGTGGCAATGGCCACGGACCAGTGGGACAAAGCGGGACTGGCCGGTGGCTGTGGCCATGGAGCCGTGTCCCACCCCCCGGGCAGCCCCTTCCCAGCGACCGGCCGCGCTTCACCTCTTCACCAGCTCAGCCTCCTCCAGCACCTTAAGGTCACCTCCCCGTCCCGCTCGTTAGCGAGAAGCCTGGGTTTGCCCTTTGATTTAGTTAAGCGCTGACAAAGATTTTTTTTTTTTTTTTTTTTAAAAAAAAAACCGTTGGAAGTGCAATTTTTTCGCCACCGACTAAAAATAGCCCAGTGAAATTCCAGAGCTGCCTTTCAGCGCCGCCGGCTGCGCTGCGCCGCCCGGGACAATGGCATTCGCAGCCCGCGAGCAACAACAGCGCAGGGGCCGGGCTCCGGCTCCCGAAATAACAAGTCCTAAAGGGCAAATTCTGTCTTTAATTACAGCCGGACAAAAAGCAGGGGTTCAAAAGGAGGCGTTAGGGGAATATCTGCGCGCACGCACAGAGCGCCGACCGAAAAGCGACGCGGGGAACACGGGGAGAGCAGAACGGGGTCACTACGCTGAAATTAAAAATTCCGGGGGTGCTGGGGAGGGGGTGAGGCACACACAGTCCCTGCTTTTAGAAGCGATGAAGCTCTTTGGCACGAGGGAAAAAAAACCCTTCAGGCAGCTCCCGCCAGCACTTCAGGCGTGAAACGGGGCAGGACCCTCGGGGGGCTCCTTAAACCTCTCCGTGATGCACAGAAGCAGCTCCACGGGACACACTGGAAACGATGCTGTTTATCCTCTTGATTACCAGCTAATCAAGATGGGATGCTTTCTGAGGAAGTAATTACTGTTCCCCCCCCCCCGGCAAACCTGCAGCCTCTGGTCACTCGTGGCTGACGCTGCTCAGACTCAGCCCCACCAAACCCCCCTCCGAAATCCTCCTCGCAGGAATCCAGCAGCCCGGGGGGGGGGCCGGGTGTCCCGGCTGAAAGCACTGCAAGTGCTGATGGTGTTTAAACACGGAGCAGAACCCACCCAACCTGACCCCAAAGTGCTCTGAAGTTAAAAAAAAAAAAAAAAAAAAAAAAAGAGATGACTGTAAATCAGCACTTTCAAATATGAAACAATCCGGGTGCTAACACCCCAACGATAGTGATAGGAACTGCTTTCTGCGGGGTTAACAGGGCCTTTTTTTTAACATTTCTAAGGAAGAAAAGGGTTTCATCCCGCTTCTCTCCATCACCTTCATCCTTCTGTAACTGGCAGTGCCCCCGGGAGGAGGCAGAGGCGGAAGCACCTTTGCAGTCAGGCAGCTGGAGGGGACCAGGCACACACAGAGGGGACAAAGGGCTCCCGCAGACTGGATGGATTTGTGTTTTCTCACCAAAAAGCAAAGGGGAAGAGACCCGAGAACCAGCCAGGGAGATTGTCACACGAGGAAACAGCAGCTTCCAGGCGCTTCTGGCACGGAGCTGGAGAGCGCTGGGGCATCCCTCCACCGCAGCCGGGCTCCGAAACACACAAACCAGCTTCGCTGCTGCCAGCAAAGGGTTAACTGAGAAATAGTTCTGGGTTGTTGTTTTTTTTGAAAACAATATGCATCCAGAGGCCCTGGTTACACCAACTGGTGTGACTGCGTGGGTAGCTTTCTGCAAGCAATGGCTTCTCGGGTGACGCAGGCTGACTGAGGGGATTATATTTTTATATTTTTTTTTTTTTTTTTTTTTAAATATTTTGTGCTGATCTCAGCTCCACGCTTTCATCCGCACCACCAGCTGGATGCCGGTCGCTTCTCTGGACCGAAGAGACGGCTATCATTTTGATTTCTGCTCCAGCAGAAACGTCACATCTCCAAAACCTGTGCCCAGGGACCCCACAACTGCGGAGCTAAGGCTGCTGAGGATAAAATCCGGATTCCCCCCGAGCTCCCGGGAAAACCCATTGCTGGATGAGGCTGTGTAGAATGGGAACAGGCAGCTACATGGCACAGATCCTGCCCCGGTACCGCAGGACGAGAAGGTGGATGCTCAGCTTCAGCCGGAGCGAGGCAGGAACTGGTGGGGGATTTAAAGCAGCCATTAATATTCCTGACATTAATGATGGGTTTTTTTTTTACAGATCGCTTTCCAGCGAGCAGTGGAGGCGGGTCCTCTCTGGGAGAGTCATCCTTCTGATCTGGGTTTGTCCCGCACTAAGAGGTGGGGAGCAAAGTCTTCTTAAAATGAAAACCAAAAATAAAAACCCCAACGCCATCACCTAGATGTTCTGCGACTGGAATATTAAGGGCAAGTCCCTGCATCCGCGGGGTATTTTTCACCTTCCTCGAGTTGTTCAGGTAACACCACCTCAGGTTAACACTCACAGCACAACTCGCTCTGAACTCGAGCTGTTGGGTTGGGGTTGGTTTGGTTTTTTTTCCCCCCCTCCCTTCTGAAGTCAGATTTCTGCTGCACCTTCAAAGAACAACTCTCTACGATGAAAAAAACCCCGCCATGTTCAAGCCCAACTGCAAAAACAGGCACCTCAAAAGGCAGGCGCCGACCTGAACCTAAAGCAGGTGTTTCCTGGACTAAAGAAAAAGAAGTCAGGAGTCCGTACTATATTCTTAAATATGGTTTAATACTCTTCTCCATTTCTGTACATCACAACACCAAGATATCACTGCTTGGGATCTCTCTGCAGAGGCTATATAGTATGCGAAGGCTAGGATTTTTCACCCCCATTTAACGTGTTTGTATGTGTAAGTGTAATACATATCAGTATATATTGATATACACATCAATATATAATGCAATATATATCACTGAAGAGAACACATTGATTAAAGAAATACAAAAAATTTGGCATCATTTCCAAACTTAAATAGTAAAAATAAAAACTACAAAAAAGGAGCTGCATACCCTAATGTATCATGTGAAACAACAAGCAGTATATTCCAAAAAAAAAAAAAAAAAAAAAAAAGTAAATTTACATCCAATTTTTCTGGTCTTGTCATGTCACATTAGACCCATTTACAATGGCAACATCCAGAACATACCGCTGTGAAGACCGCAAATGTGCTCAGACCTGGGTTTGCACCAATCTACGGCGCAATCCCAGTCACCACCTTCCGTGAGAGATTCCAGCTTCGGTGGGAAATCGCCAGCAAAGCCCTCTGCCGGCTTGGAAACCGGGGTTACGAACTCTATTGCTCACAAGGACAGGAATTTTGGACCTCAAAGAACAGCGTGGCAGAAGATTTAAGACAAGCTCCCCCTCAATTCAAGTGAAACAGGATTATCGGAAAAAATGAAAAATTAAAAAACAAAAAACAGGCAGGTACGTAGCTTGGAAGAGAAGCTGCTTTTCGAGGGATGCACCAGGAGTGGCAGAGCCAGCCAAGGACAGAGCCCCCGGGGCACCACGATGTCGGGGAACCCAGTAACACCCCCCCACTCCCCCCCAAAAAAAAATAAAAAAGCAAATACCTGTGCATTATCTCGTGCCAACGTCCACCTCACCCTCTGCCTGAGGGACTGTCTGAAAAACCCTCCCTTCGCCACTTCTAGCCGGTTGAAATGCGCTCCTCAGAGCAGGCAGGACAAAAAAAAAAAAAAAAAGCTTCCTCCAGTCTCGATGCAACCAGAAGTTTGAACCCGTTAAGGGCACATTAAAGTTCAGCATCAGCTTCACAGGACACTTGGGGGCCAGGGGAACCCCTAGTGCCGGGACATGGATGGCCCCAGTGGGTCGTGCTAAAGCTCAACGGATGGGTAGGAAAAGCTCCAAATGCACCAGCACTAAGGCTCCCACCGAGGACTCCCCTCGCTAATTAGCCCTGTAAAATACCCGCTTCCATTAAAGAGCTGTGGGTTCAAATTCACATAATCAAGGAAACCTTACGCAGTCCTAAAGCCAAAAAAAAAAAAAAAATCCAACAAACCCGACCAAAAAATTTTCTGAGGAACAAAACAAAGCAAAGTGTACCTTACTTCACTTAAATCGCATGTTTATTTTTTGTCAAGACTGAAAAAAAAAAAAAAATTTAATAGTAAATCCTGAAAGGCTGCACTGCTCAAATCCAAATTAAGCCCAAGACTTCAGCAGCGTTTTCATTGCGATCAAGGAAGCGCGGTTCCTCGTTTGCACGAGCAGCGCTGCGTCTGCAAACAGATTAAAGCCCGTTCGGCCCGTGAGCCTCCCCAAACCACCTGAATTTGCAAGCCACACGTTATAAGCCAGCACTCTGGGTATAAAGGGCCTCCTCATTCTTTGGAAACGGCTCCGATTTCATTAGGTTTTCTTCTTCTGCAGTCTAAGCTGAGAATGCCATGTAAATGGGTCAGGGGGCTGCAAAAGGCAGCAATTGATTTCTCCAATCAAAGTAAAAAGAAACAAACCAGTAGGATCTTACTTCTATTAATTTTGGAAGGAAGAGGTTTACAGCAGTTAATGTATCATGAAGGTTAAAAAAATCATTTTCATAAAATACAAGAGCAACCAATTTCACCATTGAGTAAAAGTAAAAACTGGGATTCTTTTTAAATTAGTCCCAAGTGGCATATAGGAACTTAGTAGTTTGCTGCTGTACTGACACTATGACAAATCAAAGTGTAGGGTTTTGCTTTTTTTTTTTTTTTTTTTTAAATCCAATGCTCGTGGATCAAGTTCTGGAAATGTTCCAATTCTAAGGCAGGGATCTGTTGTGTTTTCCACCATGAGTTTGCTCCTTGGGTTGGATGCTGGAGGGGCGAGGCACGTTTTGCCGGACCCAGGTCGACTACCTAGTAGTCATCAAGGTCAAAAAATTCATCGTCTCCTCCTTGGTATTCCATTCCCTGGAAGTCCACTCGGTACCGCAAGATACCTGGTAAAAACAACAGGCTTTAGCTTCTTCAAAATGTTAAGTTTGCTGAGCCCCCCCGGAACGTCAAGAGCTTCTCAATTAAGTTTTCAGAGCTGAATTAGCGCTCAGATGGCAAGTCCAGCTCAAACTGATGACTGACGTGCAGCCGGAGTGAAAATGCCACATCCCTGTGACAGCCTGAGCTAATTAATTGCCAAAAGAAATACCCACTTGCCCAGCACAATCCAGCTTTCATCTGGAAAAGCCGAGCCCTTTCTAGGAGGATCGTACCACCAAAAAAAATGAAATACCAGTAACAGATCATTTGTCCTAATAGAACCAACCGCTCAGAGGAAGGGCTGTCAGTTAAATCCAGGAGGCAGCTGGCACTGAAGTACCTTTTATGATGGAGTAAAAGCAGGATCTAGGGGCTGTCTTCCCCCTCTCTGCCCACCTGGGTTTCCAGGAAGCCTTTATCCCCGGAAACATTTACCGAGGTGAAGGGTATTCAAGGAATATTTCAAGTCTACAGGGGCTGGAGCAAAAAGTATCCCGCCACACAAAGAGGCTGGGTCTGGAAGGGCAGGAGGGACTCCTGGAATCACAAACCCTGAAAACTTAGAAACCTGTTGCTCCTTATGTAGGGAGTTGGCTTCATCAGGAAATAAGCAGCAGCTTTGTGCTGGAATCCCTGCTCGGGGGAGAACGAGGAGCACAGCAGTTTTCCTTTACCCTGCTAGTGATTTTTGTCAGACTGGTGTAGGAGATGCTGGGAGGGCTGGAGCCCCTCTGCCGGGAGGACAGAGAGTTGGGGGGTTCAGCCTGGAGAAGAGAAGGCTCCAGGGAGACCTTGGAGCCCCTTCCAGTCCCTCAAGGGGCTCCAGGAGAGATGGGGAGGGACTCTGGATCAGGGAGGGGAGCCCTAGGAGGAAGGGGAAGGGTTTGACACTGAAAGAGGGGAGACTGAGATGAGATGTGGGGAAGAACTTGTTTGGTGTGAGGGTGGTGAGAGCCTGGCCCAGGTTGGCCAGAGAAGCTGTGGCTGCCCCATCCCTGGAGGGGTTCAAGGGCAGGTTGGAGGGGGCTTGGAGCAACCTGGGCTGGTGGGAGGTGTGGGAACTCTATGATCTTTAAGGTCCCTTCCAACCCAACCCATTCAATGATTCTACGATCTGCACCTCCGCCAGACTTAGCTGAAACTGGTCAGTGAGCTCAAGAAAAGGACTGAAGGATTTTAAGAGCCTCATTTCTCCATCAGGCTGGGCTAAAAATACTTTTCTTCTGCAAAGAAGCAGGAGACCAGGCAGCAAAGCACAGGGACATTCTGAGAGATGGGTAACACATATCCAGCCGCTTGAGAAACTAGGCTGGTGTTTGTCACACACCACTTCTACACAGCAGGGCAGAGTCTGCCCCAAAACAACAACAAAGCAGAGAGAGAACGGAGCAGTTCACGGCCCTTCTGAAATTCAGCAGCTGGAAAGAAGGACAGTCCACCCTCCAAGCACCCTCTGATCATTTCTCAAACTGATACCCTGACTAGTAGGGGTAAGATTAATCTCTCTAGCCTTCCATTTGTGTTGGCACTACATTATCAAACCAACCATTAAAAAAAGAAAAAAGACAAACACGTTTTTCTCTTGCAGTTTACCTCCAATTCCTCCAAATCCTTTCACAAATTGGGATCCTTCCTGTGATTTGTCTGTAACAATTTCCAATGTTGCTCCGAATTTCTTGTAGTTGTTTGCAAACCACTCCAGAAGGGGCATACTTTCTATCAGTTCATGTTCCTGGCCAGTCTGTGTAGACATTGGAGAGGAAAAAGAAAAAAAAAGGTTATGGTCACGGCACGTTAGGTACTGAGAAAATTCATACCAAAATTTGTCTTTAGCTTAAATAATGAGAGGCCTCGCTTTGGGCCTCCGTACTACCAAAGTTAGTGCAGAAGCAGGAGAGAAAATGCCTTTTTTTATTCCTCTGCTCAACTGTCACCTCATGCTACACTCTTAGTTGTCACTGGTTTTTTAGATTTACTTCATACCCTACAAACAGTCCGTCGCCACTCATCTTACCAGCCACCGTTTACTCTAGGAAATACTGATCAAGGCAAATAGAGAGGCAAAAAGCATCCTTTTCTAAGCACAAGGTCAACTGATTATTGGCATAGAAGCACTACCTCATTGCAGATACCACTGTAACCCTTTCAGGCACAGAAGGAATTAGCAATTACCCCAGCAGGAGGGAAAGCAGCTGGAAACAACTACCCTGGAGTCCTAATGGGAGACAGAGGCGACCACCATTTTTGCACAGGACAGACTTTTTCACCCACCTTAATCTGCCAAGTAATACAGACCCCCAGCCCCACCAGGGTTTTTTGACCTGTAGAGGCACGAAACTCACAGGCAGCGAGTGACAGATCCACTTCTCAAATATAGAGAAGCAAACGCTCCCTTGCACTTAAATCTCTGTAATAGTTTCTAACCTGAGAGTTGGTTTGTATTGACCAAATCAGTGCACAATAAGCAGTGAGTTATGGCTTGGAACCTCAGCCTGGTGGCTACCAAACTCTTCTAGTGGGTGGTTTGGGTCAACTCATTTACACAACCTTGGAATTGGCAGCAGGAGAGACTGGAGAAAAGCAAGTCTAGAAGCCAGGGGTTACGCTGAAGGTGAACAGGAAGAGCCACAGGCTACTGTCTTGGAGTTTCCTCCGAGTGCCACAGAGGTCATCGTGCTCATGTGGTTGTGACAAACTAAGCTCAGATATTCAGAATGCTGCACCAGTACCCTGAGAATAAATCTCCAAGCCCCAGAGCTGAAATACCTCTTTATCTGTGAAGTGGGATTTATCCTTCTCTTGCTCTGGTGTCAAATACAGGATCTTCTCCTCTGTGAAGGGAGAGAGAGAAAGAAATATTATGTTGGATAAGACTCCCAGATGTAGGTTGAAGACAGCAAGAGAGGGTTTGGTCGTTGACGTTGACTTCTTTCCAGCTGAATTTCTATGGGAAACCAAAGAGGGCAAACAGGCAGAAGTCCTGCAGCAGGCATATGGTCTGTAGTCAGTAAAAATTGTGTTTCTGGCCATAAGGGTCAAACCAGTCTCCCTTCTGGGTATCACATTTATACTCCCACAACTGCAAGGCGGGTTTCACGCCAGCTCTGTGCCAAACTGCCCCCCCAGCACGGCCATTCTCTCTCCGCAGAGGAAGCCTGCTCGTTTCAGACTTTTCCCCCCTGGCCAAGTAGCTGGGAAGCTGCAAGTTAGTGACCTGCCCACACAACATTCCCTTGATCGAGCCCTTCAAGATCTGCTTTGGGAACTCCTCCAGCGTTAATCTATCCAAGGCTTAGGTGTTAAACCCTCACGGACCTTTAAGTCGCACAGAAGCGCTACCTACCCTCCGTGCCTTGGCAGTGCAGAACGTATCTCATGATATCCAGATTTTCATAGACTATCAGTATCTCTACTGCTCCCATTTCCAAAGCTTTTAATGTATCTTCAACGCCAAAACAGTACTTCCCCGTGTCCTGACTGATTTCGTCGAAGTATCGTCCTGCAGCCAGGGTTAAAAAAAAGAGAGATTGTCACAAACACTGATCATGCCACAGGGATTTTTAACAAATCTGAGTGGAATGCAAGAAGAAACTGGAAAAGGAGACTGCGATGCTGCTGAAGGAAGCGAGGTATGTGCTAACACGTTGAAGATTGTAATTTAGAACACTCATGGGCAGAAAGTCAACTCCATCAGTCAGTCAGGAATCTGGAGGAAGTGAGGATGGAGGAAACTCCACTCCCTGTCAGGAATCTCACTCCACTGAAAGGGTTACCTTCACTATGAAACAATCAATTGGACTAACCCACCAGCAGGCACTATTTACCTTCACTCTCCTCAGCGTAAGGTAGCTACTGTTCGTATTGCCCTCTTGGGCTTGTAATTAGTGATGTGTGTCTGCTGACAGTCAAACAAGGGATCATCTCTACTGCCATCTTAACACAAATTAAATCTTAACTCTCGATGCAAACGATCCAAGGAGATATTTTTTCCCCCCTCCCACCCAAATGAAGGTGATCTCTAAAGCCTGAAAATGAAGGTGATCTCTAATGAGAAGATAAAACAGAGAAGCCACAAGAAATATGGTGGGTGAAAAAAAAAAAAAAAATCAACAAAAATCCCCACTCCTTGAAGTCTCATTAAGTCCAGCAGCATCTGAGGTGTTCAGGTAACAGAAAGGCTCACTACAAGTCATGCTCTGCCCAGCTCGGAAAGCACCGCGGGGCTGAGGCAGCACACAGAGGCATCAGCATATTCAGTCAAGCATATTTGGCTCGGGAGAAGGAGGCTGAGCGTGTAGCCACGTACCTATTAGTTTCTTCTCTTGAATGAATTTCACATTGGAGAGGACCTCAGTTGACAACTCAATTGCTTGATTGAATCCATTTTCTCCTCCGTATGAAATGTCAACTAGTTTGAGCACTTTGGATTGCAACCGCTGAACAAGGAAAAGAGGAAATGTGAAAAGGAGTCTATTACACAGCACTGCCACAGGACTACTTCACAGCGCCACAAGAATAAGTACCTGGCAAGAGCCACAGCATTAATCTGCTTTGCTTCACTTGCAAGCAGAGGTTCCGAGACAGAGGGACCTCTGAACGCTTAATATTGAAGCACAGTTTTCAGGCAACAGGGGCAGGGAGATTAGGTTTAGTGGCGTTTAGTTCCAGTAAAGCTTCTACTTTAGATTTGGGAACATAAAGAATGTGAATGCCAGCTCCAAACCAGGGAGGACAGAGTGCTTATGAGCATTGTTATTAAGAAAAGGAGATCTTATGTCCTTGCAGGAGGCATTAGGAAATGGAGATCTCGTTAGGATACAACAGATTTATTTAGCTTTGATCAAATCACTTAAGACACCGAGGTTACACTCGCCCCCAGCCGAGATGTATCTTGTAGCAGAGCTGCTGCCAATATCACCGTGTTACTACTGACAGCTTAAACGCTGGGCCTTTGCTCAGAAAAGGTCACTCACCTGATCAAACATGTCGGATTGACTTAATTCAGTTTTGAAGTCAGCCGATCCAGCTAAAACGAGACCGGCCACGTTCACCTTGTCGCCAGAAATGAAGAGCTGCACAGCCGTCTCCGCTACCTTCCTTACATAGTTGTGTCGTTTCTCCATTCTCAAACGAGCGAAACGCAAGGCAGACTGACCTCCTCTACCTTTAGGGAAGAAGAGAGAGGCGAGGGTAGCAATTCAGAAGTCATTTCATTTCAGGAAGGTTATTAGTATTACGTGGTCCCAACTGGGCCCTGAATAACTGAAGCCGAGGGCAGCTGCAGCTTCGGAATGAGTTTGCCGGAGGCAGAGCCAGGGGCACGGACTGAAACAGCAACTGAATAAAGAGGGTTCATTCACAGCAGGAGATTTTTCTCCAAATATCCCACGGAGGGAAATATGTTGGTGGTTGATATTTTTTTTTTATATATACAGACCTACATCTCTCTATAGAATTTTTGAACACCTCTGCACATTTTTTAAGTCCTGTAACTTCATTGTCTTCACAGTCCTGTAACTGCTGGAGCATGTCCAGAGAAGAGCAACGGAGCTGGTGAGGGGTCTGGAGCACAAGTCTTGTGAGGAGAGGCTGAGGGAGCTGGGGGTGTTCAGCCTGGAGAAAAGGAGGCTGAGGGGAGACCTTCTGGCTCTCTCCAACTCCCTGAAAGGAGGGTGTAGCCAGGGGGGGGTCGGTCTCTTCTCCCAAGTCACAGGCAACAGGACGAGAGGAAATGACCTCAAGTTACGCCAGGGGAGGTTCAGGCTGGATATTAGGAAAAATTTTTTCACCGAAAGGGTTATCAGACACTGGAATGGGCTGCCCAGGGAGGTGGTTGAGGCACCATCCCTGGAGGTGTTCAAAAGACGGGTTGATGTGGTGCTGGGAGGTATGGTTTAGTGATGGTGTTGCTTTTTGTTTGTTGTGTGGGTGTCTATTTGTGTCCAAGTGAGGTTGATGGTTGGACAAGATGATCTTTAAGGTCCCTTCCAACCTAGAAGATTCTGTGATTAAAAGCCTTTTCCTTTGTCACACTGCCTCACCTGTTTCTCTTGCTGAGAACCCAGCACTCCCTGCTGCACAGCCTTACTGGGGGAGACACTTCTATTTCATTTTGTCCCCTCCTAATCCACAGAGAAGGTCAGCAAACCAGGAGGAGGGAACAGAATCTGCTGGATTCATCAGTGCCTCACTACTATACAGAATCATGTAATGGAACTAGAACTTTGCTTGCTCCATTGGGTTTCTGTGCTTCTTGCAAGGAACAGCTTCTTGCTTTTCCCTGCAGTTTGGGTGCAACAGCATCAGAAGCAAACTTTACAGGTGCTACCAAAGGGTATTAGCACTTGTGCTAGTAATATTTAATTAGGACTGTCCCAAAACCAAGTGAAGGGTCACATGAACCAGGAAATAAGGAGTGCCACTTTAAGAAGATCACAGAATCCCAGAATGATACAGGGTTGGAAGGGACCTCTAGAGATCATCCAGTCCAACCCCCTGCCAAAGCAGGTCCACCCAGAGCAGGGTGTCCAGGAACACGTCCAGGTGGGTTTTGAATGTCTCCAGAGAAGGAGACTCCACCACCTCCCTGGGCAGCCTCTTCCAGGGCTCTGCCACCCTCACAGGAAAGAAGTTCCTCCTCACGTTGAGGTGGAACTTCAAATTTGTGCCTGTTCCCTCTTGTTCTGTCCCTGGGCACCACTGAAAAAAGACTGGCCCCATCCTCCTGACACCCACCCTTTAAGTATTTATAGGCGTTGATCAGATCCCCCCTCAGCCTTCTCTTCTCCAGACTCAAAAGACCCAAGTCCTTCAGCCTCTCCTCATCAGAGAGATGCTCCAGGCACCTAGTCATCTTCCTAGCACTATCAACTGCATATTACAGTGATTCATTAATTTTGACAGAAGGCTCAGACGAGAGGCTTTGCTGTCAGATTTCAGGGGAGCACAGAATTGAGCGGAGCTAAACACCTACAGGCCAAATCCCCTGCTCCTACCCCACCCTGCAATATTCTGCTGCAGTTTAGAGAGAGACTAGTCCATTACCATGCTTCTTTGGAAGATCCACAGTGAATTTGTGCAGGACCTCTCTTGTGTTTCCTTGAAGAGTTCCAAAGAGTGCACCGCTACCATCTATTACAATAAAGCCAAACTTGCTGTCGTCGGAAAGCAGCGCTGTAAGAGCCTGGAAGAGAAAAGCATGTTGTCAGCAGTAAGCACCAGTTTGTTAAGGGCCCTGGTTCAGAAAGGCTACCAGAAACAATACACCTCAATAAATTTTAGGTCCATAGGTGGTCGCTGCTATTTTTTTTTTAACCTATAAACTAGAGGAAGAGCAGCAGATCCAGGAGCTGAGTCTATCCCGGATTACTGCCCCACAGAGTGCTGGCAAGAGCAGAAAGAAAACTAATGTTTAAGCCTGATAACTATTTTCACAGCATCACCAGTTAATTGTGGGATGTCACAGGCAGGTGTAACAGCAAAACCCTCAAGGCTGGCTCTGGAAAGTGTTAATAAGTGAAATGAATCACACCTCTGTGACGCTGCACCATCTCCAGTTGGCAAAACTGGAAAAGTGATTTTTCCAAGTATCCCAGCCAGGAAAGCAGAACTCACCTAGATCACTGACCGGGCTCTGTCAGTGCAGTTTTATACTACAAAGCACCAGTACAGACCAGCTTGAGACTTGCCAACTACCACTAAGACCGGTTCGCTGCACCTCCTGACTTCAAGAAATCCCAAAGGTAGAATGATGAAACCTACAGTGGCTGTGACAAATTCAGCCTTACACAGCAGCATTAAGTAACAGCAGCAGTAATTATCCTGTACCTATAGAGAAGAGAGCCGTAATATTTGCTGGAAAATGAATTTATCCATCAATTTTCTTCCCTTTAAAGGCAGCTAAATTCACCCTCTAAGGTCATTTAAGTTGACTAACAACTAACACACTCCTTAATACTAAGGCTTTTGAGTTACTTTTGTCTGATTCTGTTCACTTATAGGTGCCCAATAAACATAATGGCAAGAGTCCTCTTTCTGGCTGGCAAAAGAACAGCAGCAGGACGGAGAACCTGTCAAATTCCAGCTTGTTTTAAGTCCCCAGTTTAATCCTGAAAGAGTGAGGGTGTTGGTTTGCTGCACAGGACCGTTAACTGCCTGCATGCCTGCCAGCCTGATTATTGGCCTGGATGGAAAGAATAAAAACCATCACTCATCTTTATCCAAAATCCACACCACCAAAGTCTACAGCTTTCAAGCTTAAAAGAAACAGACACTAAGATTTAATGGAATCTACTGGCCAAAACAAATATTCTGTATTAATTCCTCAGCAGTGGGATGAATGAGAGGAGGAAGTGGCATATTACATTGCAATCTATTTCGCTGGGGCAGAGCCAAGCAAATCGTGTGACTGGAATGAATGCTCCAGCCAAGGTATCAAAATAAGTCATTGTAAATCCTACCCTTCAGACACACATCAGGGTTCATATCCCTCTTGGGAAGTTACTTCGGTTTCACACAGGCAATAAAATATCCAGAGGAAATCTTATCAGATACTCTTGCCAGGCAGCAGATGACTACAGCTCTGATGTTCCCGATTCCCTCTTATTTTAATAAAGTATCCAATGATCAGCGATTCCCCCAGCTTCACCTTCATTAATTCTAGGTCAGCAATTCCACTCTTTGACCTATCAAGCCCAAAAAAGGGACTGTTGCTTTTATTCTGGTTCCTTCAGCCTGGGCTGAGTTTCCTCTTTGCAGCTTCAGCCCAGAGGTGAAGATCACGTCCTTTTTCTGCTCCTTGACATATCCTCACTTCCATAGGAAATCTATTCACGTACCAAACCCGATGCCCCATCTGTTGAGTTCTAACTGCACACTGGGGGGGAACCACTGGGTTAAAAGTGTGGTTCTACAACCAAATGAGATAGATACACAAATCAAGACTTCAGTGCTAACATCATCTCGCTGCTCAAGACAGCAGGCTTCTACACCTAGATGTGATCCTGCAGATACCACCAAGTAAAATAACCGCATCCTCAAAAGCCACAGGAGAGCTAACAGCCCATGGAGAAAGGTGCCATCACTAATCACATCAGCAGCAGTAACAATTACCACCAACTCCTCTCAAGTTATTCCCACTCTCTTGTAGCTGAGCAATGCTACACACCAGCAAGAGTGTATCTACAGCTGCCTCCTGGGAACAGCCCACTGGGCAGCACCTACTTTTTTTTGGTATTGAATGGGCACACTGAGGCTGTAGCTACAGCCAAGACCGAATTAATCCCTTTCCTGATAGGGCAGAAGACAACCTACCACTGTTCACCCACTGCCAACAACTGTGGGGACAAGTATCTCCCTTGGCTTTGCACCTCTGGCTCTCTCTGAATGCTTTTATTTACCTCTTGCTTTCAATAGCTATGGAGATATGGCCTCGGCAGAACTCTAGAGCTGTACTTGTGTGCAGTTTTGTTATTCCTGCCAGGAATAGGTATATTGGGATTTCATCCTCGGTGGGGAAACAGAGTAATAGGGACGCACCTCACCTGTGCAATGTGCACACCTTTCCTTCCTGTACTCCTACCCTTTGAAACCCAATCATGGATCAGAACCCCCAAAATTCAAGCAAACAAGTAGAATTACATCACTGAATGGCCTCTCAAGCCCATGTCATAGAATCATAGAATTGCCTGGGTTGGAAGGGACCTTTAAAATCATCTAGTCCAACCATCAACCCAACACTGATAAAAACCCATCACTAAGCCATGTCACTAAGCACTATGTCAACCCGTCTTTTGAACACCTCCAGGGATGGTGCCTCAACCACCTCCCTGGGCAGCCCACTCCAATGCCTGATAACCCTTTCGGTGAAAAAATTTTTCCTAATATCCAGCCTGAACCTCCCCTGGTGCAACTTGAGGCCATTTCCTCTTGTCCTATCACCTGTTCCTTGGGAGAAGAGACCAACCCCCCCTGGCTACACCCTCCTTTCAGGGAGTTGGAGAGAGCCAGAAGGTCTCCCCTCAGCCTCCTTTTCTCCAGGCTGAACACCCCCAGCTCCCTCAGCCTCTCCTCACAAGACTTGTGCTCCAGACCCCTCACCAGCTCTGTTGCCCTTCTCCGGACACGCTCCAGCCCCTCAATGTCTCTTTCCTGGTAAGGGGTCATACAGGTTTGATCACAGGTCATTAAGTCTCAGTCCACACATTTATGGTGGGGAACACCATGGATGGGAAAGGCAGTCAGTCATCTACTACAAATATTGAGACATCTGCCACTAACAACACAGCCAAAACAGACTTGGACACAATGAAGTGACTTCATGCAGTCAAGACTATTGTAATCCACATTAATTTAAATATGCCTCAAACTATTCACTCAACTAAGATTAGCAGATGTCGGATAAAAATAATCCCACTTTACCCCAGATTGATTAGGCACATGCCAGTTCTCCGTCAAGCATCTCAGTTAACAACAGCTGATATCAAGACTGGCAACACTAATGTTATCTTGGCATTACTTTAAGGCCTGGCTTGGAATAAGATCTGTTGGCCTCTAAGGTTAAGGAAAAAAAAAAACAAAAACTCTTGCCTCCAGTTAGAGAGGAGTCTGTGGGTTACCCAAACTCAGCAGTTACCAGCTGGGCCCTAAAGTCAGTTGGAGTGGGAGCAGGATATTCAGCAAATATCACACATTTCTCAATACTGGCCAGTCACAAGCCACCCAGTGGTTTCGCCAGCAGGACGTCTTAATTAAAGCCTGCTGTTCTACAGACCATGGACCTGAGCACAGCAAGGATTACACAGAATCACAGTATGATACGGGGTTGGAAGGGACCTCTAGAGATCATCTCATCCAACCCTCTCCCAAAGCAGGTCCACCCAGAGCAGGTCCCACAGGAACGTGTCCAGGTGGGTTTGAATGTCTCCAGAGGAGGAGAATCCACCACCTCCCTGGGCAGCCTCTCCCAGGGCTCTGACACCCTCACAGCAAAGAAGTTCCTCCTCATGTTGAGATGGAACTTCTTAAGTTCCAATTTGTGCCTGTTCCCTCTTGTCCTGTCACGGGGCACCACTGAGAAGAGTCCGGCCCCTTCCTCCTGACACCCACCCTTGAAGTATTTAGAGGTGTTGATCAGATCCCCTCTCAGTCTTCTCTCCTCCAGACTCAAAAGACCCAAGTCCTTCAGCCCTTCCTCCTAAGAGAGATGCTCCAGGCCCCTCAGCATCTTTGTAGCCTCTGCTGTCCCCTCTCCAGCAGTTCCCTGTCCTTCTGGAACTGGGGAGCCCAGAACTGGACCCAGTGCTCCAGATGGGGCCTCCCCAGGGCAGAGCAGAGGGGCAGGATGACCTCCCTCCACCTGCTGCTCACACTCTTCCTGATGCCCCCCAGGATGCCATTGGCCTTCTTGGCCACAAGGGCCCATTGCTGGCTCACGGCCAACCTGTTGTCCACCAGGACTCCCAGGTCTTTCTCCTCAGAGCTGCTCTCCAGCAGGTCAGCCCCAACCTCTCCTGGTGCAGGGGGTTATTCCTCCCCAGGTGCAGCACCTGACACTTGCCCTGGTTGAATTTCATCAGGTTCCTCTGCCCAACTCTCCAGCCTGTCCAGGTCAATTGTTCCAGTGAGTCCAGCAAAGCAGCCTGGTTTTGACTACTCCAAGAGCAGCAGGCAATAGGAAACTTCTTACCTCTGTGTGGAATTTGTTGTCACACAAATACAACGACGTATTGATTGGTTTGAAAGGTTCGAAGTCGATGTTGACTTTCTTCTCTTTTCCTTCTTCTGTCACAATTGTTCCACAGTAAACAACCAGACCATTTGGAGGTACTATAAAGGACACAAGGCAATTTTAGATCACTAAGAAATATTGCAAGCTGCACCCATCAAAAACTAATTACTAGACTGTAATGCTTAAGGCAGAGTTGAAATTGAAGCTCCCAAGTTTTTTGACTTTCCATTTCTCCCACCTCATTCCCTCCCAGATCTCTACAACGGAAGTCAAACTAATTTAGTGCACTTCTACTGAACAGCTTGGAGTGGGAAGCTAAAAGGTAAGACTGATGGAAAAACTTGCAATAAATCTGCAAGAACATGTACCTGTCTGTTAAACCCAGGAGCTCGCAAGCCCAGAGAATCCGGGGAAAGGCTGGACATCCCCGTGAAGCTTTCCTAGTTCTTATACAGTGATTTATAGACTGACCATCTCAATGAAGGCCATTCATCTGTGTAAAAATAGTAACTATGAACTCTTTTCCAGTACTTGTTTTAGATAGGCTGGGTCTATTTCCTCCCAAAACGATGGTGGCTGCATGGTGGCATACATAAGCTTCTGCTTGATGAAAAAAAACCCTAGTTTAATACAAATGTGGAACAGCTTTTAGGGCTGGCCAAGTTTAGAAGAGTCAGCACAGCTAAGGACAGAATCCTGAGCCCGCTTCTTAAAGGCAAGGATCACCTTACTGTTCTATTCCCAAGGTCTACCCCTGAAGTAGCCCTCCCTGGGCAACATACCTGGAACATCAGTGCAAAACAGCAGCACAGGCCACCAGATTTGATTAGCAGAACACTGCGTAAGGCAGGAACTTAAGGCTGCTTTCAAGCAAGGGAAGTTTGCCAGCATCCACCCAAGCGAGGAGTTACCTTTGTTATAGAGTTTCAGTCTTTGCTGTACAGATGTAATGGCTCCCAGTACTGAAAGGCGATTCACTCGAGACTTAATGTTGGAGGCGGTGCCAAACTCATCCGCTAACATTTTTGCCACTCGCGAAATCTGGTCTTTGGGGGGAATGATCAATGATATCATGCTGGTACCATTGCTGAGAAACAGGAAAAAAAAAAAAAAAAAAAAAGAGTTGTGAGCAGTCACCAGCCAAAGCAACAAGTGCATTCATACCATATTCCGTGCATGCAGCTGTCTCTCCTCCCTCCCCTCAAGGATGAGGGGTGTAATTCCCCTTCTGCTGGACAACAACGGAGAGAAAAGAAGACAGAACTGGCTCTTCAGAGAATTTTGACCCCATAACCAAGTGTTCAGGTTAGCCACTATCAAGCAGGTCTTCCAAAAGCTGCTTGTCTAACCTGGGATACTCCTCGAGGAAAAAGACCATGTGTACAGGCTAAGGGCTGCAAGGGAAAGGCATGTAGGCAGTCCCCTGCAGAGATTATTTAAAACAATGCAGTCACATACTTTAAGGACAATTTTAAGCCCATTCCATTTGTTCTCAGACAGCTGGAGCACTAGCCAGCCCAAGTGCTGTTTTAACACTTTGTTCTCCTCACATTAAGACAGAAAACCGAGCTGGAAGGATCCTTTTGTGGCAGTTAGTCTTTTCTCTACTTTCCCGCTAGCACTTTGCTTTACAGACAAACTCACCAACTCTGGCAGCTGCTTTAAATAAAGCACGCTTAAGTACACGACCGCTAGCTCGGAAGCGCCAACCCCAGGCACCGAGTCAAGAGATAAGACCCCACAAATCACAGAACTGGCTTAAATGAAATGGAAAAAAGTAAGATGGATATTCGTCTCTCCTATGGCTTTGGGGTGGATCCCGCAGAGGTCTTAATCCCTGGAGCAGCCTCAGGGTTCAAATCCACCCAAAGCCAAAATGAAAATGGGGGAAGTTCCTGCCTGCTTTCCAGCAGGTATCTCCCGTTTGCCATCGAGAAACCCAGATGCCTCAAGTGCTGCTTCTGCATTGTCTCAAATTTAACCCAGACCTCATACTTTACATTTGAGTAACAGCATAAAAATCAAATACCTCGTCGTGTCCTCTAGCCCTCTCAAGGACAGGCTGAGCCCTGCGAAAACACCTTTAACTCGGGATTCTGGGTTAAATCACCACCAAAGTGCTTTTCAGCCATTAAAAAAAATATATATATATATAGGGGTTTTGCACTGTTAGATTTCTTACAGTAAGACAAGACTAACACAGCACCTGCCTGCTGCCGTTTCACATTGTCATGCACTAGTGTCCTGCCTGAAGTGTTTGGGCTGCAGAGACAGCGGGGAAGTGCTTTAAAAAGCATCACTTCATTAGCCTCTTTACAAAAGTTGTACAGCCCTCTTCCAAAGATCCTCAATTCAGGCCAAGTTGAGACAGATGCTGGTAGGTCAAATAACTCCCTGACCTTAAAGACAACTAATTGGTTTTAATATCCAAGATCCCCACACACACTAATCAAGAAAGTCGCAAAGAGACGCTCGCAGGCGTTATTCCCTGAAGGAGCTTTGAGCCATGCTGACAGCTATCAGCCTTCCAGGTCACCCCAGCCAAGAACACTCCATATACCACTCAATTAAAGCAGTTAGCTACCGCAGCGCATGGCACAAGCCTTAGGGGAGATATAATGGCCTATCATTCCCAGCAGGCTCCTTTGAGTAAGAGGCTGGTCAGAATGAAAGCAACTCTTCCCGACTTTTCTGAAGGCAGCACTCTTGAGGCAAGCTCACGCCGTTCGTTTCTTCCTCTGAAAGAGGTTCTCAGCCTTCCCAGAGACTGGAAAGCTCTGCGCATCACACCTGACTTGCTGCATGAACTAAGGACATCCTCATGTGGGAGATGGGACCGTTGGGCACCCCACGGCTCTCCTGCTTGGAAGAGGGTTTCTGTCCTTAGGACAAAGGGCAAAGAGCAGACAGCAAACTAGGGGAGAAGGTGACAACAGCACGGAGGAAATCCACATGTGCCCTCCCAAGACCAATTCTTCAGTAAAAAAAGCACTTGTAAATGTACATTTAGATTTTAAGGCAAGCCACCCCTCAAATCCCAGCCCCAGGCCGTGTGTTATGTTCCACTGCCCCAGAAATACCAGCGTTAGCAGAGCCACTGGATTGCACCGAACCCACACCTTGAAGGGGCCACCGTTAACTGGTGATTATTTATCTTATACACGGTGTCTTATCTATAAAGCAGAATCATGTGTGTCTGTCAAATCACTGCTCCTTAGCAACACCCTGCACAAAGCACCCTACCCGAGGTAATATAGCGGACTTCACAAGCCCTCATGATTTGTTACTGCAAAAAAGTAAATGAAAAGGGTCTCTTAGACGATGCACACTCCCCCATTTAAGTCTCAAACTAGTTTAACACAGCACACTACTGTGCTTGGTCCAACTCTCCAGCAAATTCCAGCCTGGATTCGTATCCAAAAGCACCTTCCATTACCAACACCAAGTACATTTCTCGGGTTTGACGTGCTTTCCCCACTATTTACCCAGCCAAAGCTATTCCAGGCACTGATTCCTGCAGAATCCAGCGACACAGCAGGCGAGCAGCTTGCGGTGGGAGCAGCGGCAGGAGGAGTACCTCACGGCACCCCAGGCTGCCGGAGCCGAGGGAATCACCAGCTTGTCACCCCGTGTTCCTGGGCACCCAGACAGCCCAGGGAGCACCCCCGCCTGCAGCTGCCGCCTGCTGGGTACAGCTCATCCACCCAACCCAGGAGCTCGTTAGGCAGCCAGCTAATTGAAGGTAGCAGTCAGCATCCCCTGCTCATCCCCTCTTCCTTAAAGACACATGGTCAGGATTCGATCACTAAATTAAGACAGGTTGAGACCAGCCAGACACCAGGTGAAGCACCCAAGTGATGGCTACAGAACTCCCTCACACACTCACGAACATCACTTTATCCCACCACAGAAGAGCGGTTTTCCCCTCTCACAGCAAGCTTGTACCTGTAGGTGACCTTACTGCAGGACAGCAAGGTCTAAAAAACGAACTGCGGTTGCCTCTGCTAAATTCACCACGATGAGAAAAAAAATAACAGAGCAAAGTTTCTAAGAAAGCTGCTGTTCAAAAACACTTCAAAAAAAATAATAGGTTATTCTGCATAGTCATATAATTTACAGGTTTCCTCTCGGTCTTTGCAGCCGCTGTGCCTGAAGACGACGACAGGTATTTCTGCAAAAATCCCATGCCTCCTCCTCCGCTGCTGGGTTCTAGATTCCAGAATACATTAACTCCGGCAGTGAGGAAGGGGAATAATAATGACTACAGCCTCTAGAAAGGGGCTTTTCCGAACAGGACACCTAAACCCAACGGGCTCTGCTGCGCGTGAAGCACATGGGACATTTGCTGCCCGGCAGGGCACTGCCAGCCACGAATCCCCCAGTGAGCATGCGGCCAGACAGAACTTCGTTACGGAATTGTTACAGTGAACAATTAAGCAATCAATCTAGATTAAGGGCAGCGCTCAACACCGGCAACTCAGGATCAAACGTGCAATGAGCTGGTTCTTCCCTGTACCATCCCCGGGAAGGATGGAGCCGAAGCACTCCAGATCATACTCTGGTCAGCAGCATCCCAATTTCAAAACGCAGCGTCGTTAAGAGTTTCTGTGCACCCAGGACAAATCACAACACATCAAGCTGGAGGCTAATGCTTTCAGACTGAACCCAGCCGGGAAGTTTTAAGCAGCTAGAGACAGTTGCTGTCCCTGCTCTGGGCTAAGGAGCGCCCACACAGCGGCCAAACGGCTGCCCTTGTAATGCAAGTAGGAGCAGCAAGCCCTGAAATGCTCAGAAAGACCCAGTTTATAGGAAACTGGCATCCAGGATCTCAGAATCCCAGAATGACATGGGGTTGGAAGGGACCTCTAGAGATCATCCAGTCCAACCCCCTCCCAAAGCAGGTCCACCCAGAGCAGGTCCTACAGGAGTGTGTCCAGGTGGGGTTTGAATGTCTCCAGAGAAGGAGACTCCACCACCTCCCTGGGCAGCCTCTCCCAGGGCTCTGCCACCCTCAAAGTGAAGAAGTTTCCCCTCATATTGAGATGGAACTTCTTATGTTCAAGTTTGTGCCTGTTTCCTCTTGTCCTGTCCCTGGGCACCACTGAGAAGAGTCCGGCCCCATCCTCCTGACGCCTACCCTTGAAGTATTTAGAGGTGTTGATCAGATCCCCCCTCAGTCTTCTCTTCTCCAGACTCAAAAGACCCAAGTCCCTCAGCCTTTCCTCATCACAGAGATGCTCCAGGCCCCTCATCATCTTTGTATCCCTCTGCTGTCCCCTCTCCAGCAGTTCCCTGTCCTTTTGGAACTGGGGAGCCCAGAACTGGACCCAGTGCTCCAGATGGGGCCTCCCCAGAGCAGAGCAGAGGGGCAGGATGACCTCCCTCCACCTGCCGGCCACAGGACAGCACAAGGTGTGCCACTGCACAAGGAACCAGAGAGGAGAAAACAATTAAAAGCATTAAGGGAACGTGTCCACACTCTACAAAGAAACGAGGGGGCAATTAAGTACCAACCTCTGGAAAGGCAGAAGCACTTCACTCTCTGGGTACTATGGTTACTCCTCACACTGTGCCAGCCCTGCCAGTAATTGGCAATTAGCTCAGACTTAGCATGGCCTGGAAGGTGCCAATTTAGGTACAGAGGATGATGATCAGGGCTCTGACTTTGCTCCTGAACAACTGTTAAGTGGGCTCCAACCTCGCTCCTACAATCTGCCAGAGAGCTGTTTGAGGGAAAGGGGGAAGCGAAAACAAGCACATTTTCCTCTCTGGAGATGGCAAGTTCTTGAGAAAGTTGAGGTTTGTGGACAGGACGGCCTGTTCTATTATTAAAACTTCAATGTTACTACAGTTTGAATTTCAGACAACTGTACCACAAAAAAAACCCAGCCTTCCCAGCAGCTGGCAGACCTAAGAGCAAATGTTAACAAGTTCTCACAGCGAGTGGCAGTGTGTGCTGTGCCCCAAGAAGCTGAAGGACGCTGTGCCACCACTCCCGCAAGCAGGTATTATGGCATCCGAGCATCATTTTCCCTGCAAGACCTTCCCGTGCCACCTAAGAGAGACCATCCCGCAGCATCTCACCGTGCCTTACGACAGCGGTGGCACATCACAGACCAAGAATGGCACCACTGGGTTCTTTTTTAGAAGAGCAGGGATTTCACAGAAGATGCTTGCACCAGCTGGATTGCTGCGCCGGGTCCCAAAGCCACGTTTGGCACCAGGCACGGTGCCCACTGTGTACACACTTTCTGGTTGAGCATGAGGAAGCCACCACAACAGAAGGCAAGTGCACAAAGCGAGCAGTGTATCACATTTGGAATCAGCTGCCAAGTATACCCCGTGGGTGGCTTTCATTACAGCCGACAGTTGAGCCTCCTGGGCTGGGTGGCCATCTTCACCTCCAGGGATTCGGTTTCTACCCTTTTGCCCGTCAGAAGAAACAGCTGAGCAGATCCTTAGACCTTCAGCTTTCAGTTGAAACTAGAAACTGGCCCAGTGGTTTTCTAAAAGCCTCCTACTGTCCTACACGGTGTTATATTGGTAAAATGACTACCTGTGTGGCCACAAACCACAAAGTACCACCGTAGGGTTGCTACCCTCGGCTGGACAGAGAAGAACAACCCCAACCAGAAGTCTGAGGAGGAACAGTCGCTCAACCTGTCTCCCGGAATTTGGGGTATGCGCTGGCAATGGAGAGCATTAATTGAACAGACATGCTATATAAATAGCAGTTCCTGGCCTACCCTGTGGTATCAGAGGAGACCTGACAAACAGCAGCTGTGCTGTAGTTGTTCCACAGCGAAACATTTTACACTAATAGCACACTGGGTGATGTGGAGACACGGAGACAAGGAAGGTCAGCCTCAAAATGAGCTTATTTTTACAGGGCACTAGCTTCGTGACGTCTTGCTTTCCCCAGGAACCAAGGGCAGCACAAGGCCCGTATGTGACTGCCAGAGACCGGCAGGAGCGTGGAGCAAACAGTTTTCAGATAATCTGACCCTAACCACACACCACAGCTAGGAAGCTTTCTATGAAATAACTGCTGCCACATACTGCTTCAAGCCATGTTACCTTCCCAAGGTAACATCTGCTGGTCTCCAAGAGAACCACAGATTACTGGGCAACCACCACATGTACTGAGGAGCCCAAGCTGCCGGGACAGCCAAGAATTCTCCGATGGCTAGACCAGTTCCATCACTGACACATCCACGGCCAGCCCCAAGACAGATACCAGCAATATCCATGTAATCCAAGGCAGAACTTCACCAGGCACATACCACAGGTCTAAGAGAAGAGGCTACTTCTGAACAGATACCCACATGGTATTCATTGAAGTACCATGTGCCTGTAGTGCAAAGTTGAGACCACAGTCCACAGAAGCAGTGATCTAAGTAAAGAATATTTAAGGATTTGTTTTTGATCTGAGCAGAGATGATGAATGGAGTGCTATAAAAAGTGTCTTTTGGTGTATGACCCAAAATTGCTGGTTTGGGTTCTCTTACAAAACACAGGCCATTAGACACTCCCTATTCATATGAGCCCTGGATGCAACAGCGCTGACCTTGCCGTAGGGAAGTTCTACACATACACTCCTACAGCTTATGAGTTATGGCTGTGAAGTACATAAACAGGTCACAGCTGTGCCCTTCAAAGACTTCATGCCTTTTAATAAGACAAAGCCTTCATCAAGTAGGAAGTGGCTCAAGTCCACTTCAGGTGCCAAATCTAAAGAGACAACAACAGCAGATGCAAAAGCTACGTAACTTTTCCTGGAAATCCCGTCAGCCTGCTAGGAAAGAGCAGAGACAAGAGCCTAGGATCCCTTCAGCACTCCAGAGGCAACATCATCTGGGAGCTTACCCACAGGCTGCATCGCCTGTATGTGAGAACGTCGGCTGAATGCTTTGTAACACACACAGCCAACACTCGCTGCTTGAGAAGCAACAGCTCTTCATGATGTCTCCCATCAGAAATAAATGGAATCCCGCTCCCTGTTCAGATGATGGGCCCAAAGCACTGCTTGAGCAGGATAGCAACACCTAGACAGAGCACACACCACCACTGGTTAGCTGACAGCAGGACCTACCATTAGCTTCTTTGAGGTTTAATGTAAAGTTGAGCCCAAAGCCATGCTGTTGGCACCACTTTTCACAGCATCATTTCGGCAAGAACCTCACAAGCCCCACCCCAGAGGCATGCTGCAGTTCACCACAGCGTACACCAGAACTCTGGACCATCTCCTAAAAGGCAACATCACTACTACAAGTTGTTCCCCAAAAGTTTCCAGGTCATCCAAAGAAGGGTACAAAGGAAGAGAGCAGTTCCCAAGCAAAAGTAAGGCAGAGATGACCTCTCTGGATCCAGTGCCACCTCAAAAGCACAGAAAAAGGAGAAGGAAGTGGCAGCATGGATAGGAGGGGAGGATCGCAGAGCCAGGAGGCCAAGTCATTCTTTCCTCAAGATTACTTTTCAGTATAAGCATTAATTGGAGAAAGCGAGCCCCCCCCCTTCCTGCGTCCAAGAAACACTCCAGATAGCTAATTCCCCCTCTGCCTTTGAATGCCACCTCTGCCCTGGACAAAGGAAAATCACTTAGCTGCACAGCATGAGGCCACGCAGCTATTGCCACCATGGCTCACACAATGCCAAGCTCTCCCGCTGTAGTTTTGTCCCAGAGCCCAAGACAGGAATCTTCTGTCGCATCTGCCAGCATTACAGGAAGATGATACACAAAAAGCACTCCGTGTAACCAGAAACAGATTGAACACGGACATCAAGACTGTCCTGAAAAGGTATTCTGCCCTCTTACTACTAACCCACTGACCTTCTCGAAGAGGAAAAGCCCCCAGATGCCAAGCAAGCTTTCCGAGCGCAAGCTAGGGAGTGAAGCACCAAGCCAGGACCCCCCCTGGAAAAGGGAATCAATCGAGCCTGGTTCCCCCAGCGCACCCCCTGCTTCGGCAGCAAGGGAAAGCTTCCCACAGGGAGGCAGCAGATGGCTGCTTCAGCAGAGGAGCAGGGGAAGGACCGGCGAGTGTCTCGTTAAGGGTCAGGCAAGGTAGTGCTTGCCCCCCTCCTCCGCAGTCCCTGGCCGGCTGCCGGGATCTGCCTCCTGAGCTCAGCAGGCATCGCTCCCCTGGGAGAGAAAGGAGGTGAAAGAAGAATCAGGTCACAGACCTCTATTTCTCCACATGGCAGAGAATTTGGCCGGGTATCACGTGTCCGAAGGCTGCACAGGTAGCAGGTGACAGCCAGCCCTCACCCATTGCTCCACCACGTGCTACCTGCGCAGAGGGCAACACCAGCAGCTCCAAGCTTCCTCCTGCCCCCAAGTGGAGCCAGCTCTGACAGCGTGACCACCACTCAGGCAACCACCAGAGCTCAGATCCCAAATCTGCAGCTCCAGGAGCAGATCCCGGCTTCATCCCATACAGCTGAAGAGCACTGAACTGGCCCCAGTGGGTGCCGCACACCCCACGGGGAAGGCGAATCAACGCCACTCTGAAATCCTTGGATCAAAGGCAACACATCACAAAACATAATTGTGTAGGCATGTTTTGAATAGGCCTTATTGGCTGCATCTGACCTCATGCAGAAAGCCCGGATGCCCAATTACTGGTAAGTGGAAAAGACATTTCTGCACTTCAGACGTTTGTGACTCACTGGGAGGCTTGGTTTTGCCACAGCTCCCCTGCTCTCCCTCCTCCCTCTCCAATTATTAATGCTCCAAGTTTAAAAGACTTGTTGCATTATGCTAATGGGCCAGTTGGGTACAAGATGTACACTGAGGGACTGAAGCAACAAATCCAGATTTGCTTGTTAAGATGTTAATGCCTCAGCTACATGGGAATAGGGAGCTAATGGCGGGGGGGGTGGGGGCAATAATCCAGTTGCAACACAAAGCCAAAAAAAAGTCTGTCCTCTTTTGAGGTGCTCATTCCCATCTTCTACCACGTCATTAGTCTTCAGCAGTCAGGGGCTCATTCATTAGCTCTAGGTGAATGACGATCTGTGTATGAATCACGCTGTTCGCTAATGATTCACGCGGTTGTAAAAGAGGGTATCAGGCTGCAGAACCACCGAGGGCTATAAAACACTTCCTAGAGTTTTTGTCTGACACATAACCATTCTCCCAGATCAGGTCGTTTTCTGCCACTTGCTAGCGTGTACTCTCAAAACAGCACTCCCTCATTGTTGCTATAATTCAGAGGGAACAGGTAGAGCAGGCAGATCAGAAAGCCCAGGAAATATTTTACAACAATTAGACACAGGCAACCAGCAGGGTGTCAACAGCCCTTTGGCCACCCTCCCCTTCTCACCTGGCATAGGGCAGCTCTCTCAGGCCACCCACCCTTCCCACCACCGAAGCACAAGCTCTCAAGAAACACTGCCTTAGTCCTGAGAGGTCTAATCAACCCCACGCACATGAAATCCACATCCAGGTTCCAACCCCAGCACCACAGAGACCGGCAGCACGAAGAGACTCAAAGAGTCAAAGCAGGGAACAGCATGTAGTACACCCTACGTGATTACCTGCCACACAGCCCTCGGGTATCCCTTCTGCCCTGCACTATTTCTGTTCCAGCCTCCCTGCAAACGCCCCCTCCTTCTCCTCACACTACCAGAAGCAAAAGGCAGTATTAATATCACAGCCTTCACCTCTGTAACAGAAACATGACCTCCTTTAGAAGCCACCCTTAAGCCAAGCGGGCTGAGAAAGCACTACTTCGAGGAAGCAATTCGGCTCAGATAAGAACTTAAATCTTAACTTCTTCCCTAAACACCCCACGCTTTAATGACGGACCATAAAGCCAAAGCAGGAAACTCAGGGGCAGCAAAGATAAATTCCACGTGCCACCCCGCAGACACTACTCTTCCAGTCCTTGCCCCACTCATCTGTCTCACATTCCTCACGGGGCACAAAACAGCCGTTTACCCCAAGGCTGGTCCAGCCCAGAGCCCAGTAGAAGTAAAGGCAGGTCCATGGGAGACATCAGCTTGTTGCAGAGAAACCCTGAAGGCCATCCCATGACTGGCACTACCATGACACATCAGCACTGCTACCTAATTAACACAGCACCAGTTGGAAAGCCAAGTAGTACCTTGCCAGAGCACTGCCCAGCACAGATTGACCAGCTCACCCAGGCCCGGTCCACGGTCTCCGTCATACTCCACGTCCTAAGGTGAAAGCTTCAGCTCTGCAAGAACAGACCCTGGATCAACAGTTAAACTGTTTCCCAGGGCCCAAACCTGAGGCACAGCCACAACGACGAACAGATCCCGATAAAGAAGGTAAGGAAAGAGATCTGCTGGGAGCAGGGCAGGGAGCCTCTGAACTGGCACATGGCGGAGCAGCCAGAAACCAGTCACAGCCATGAAAGACACACCAAATCCTCCTCCTGATGCATGACATCACTTAGAGACAAGACAGTTTGGTACTTGCCTAGACACGGTGGCATTGTTACACTCACATCAGATACAGCACTCTGCTATGTATGGTTTACTGTATCTCAAACGCATATATGGTGCAGTAGAGGAATTCACACCCTTCTAGCACATTCAACAGTTATTCCAGCAGTTGCAGCTCCAGTCCAGCACCTGCTATTGGCAGAACAGTCCATCCACACTCATGTGCTGCAGATGCTCCCAGGAGTGACCGAGTATTCGCACCGCCTAATTGAGGAGAGAAATACAGTTCAACGTAACCCCAGCATCACCAGCTTCCCAGCACTTTGTTCAAAAGAAAATCAGGAACAAGGCAAACCCACACAGGTCATCTACTTGCAACCGACCCCAGTTAGCCCCCTAAATGCATCCCAGCAGCCAGCGCTGCTGCAGCATTGACCCCTGCAGTGCTATCCCACAAGAAGGTGGGCTTCCACCCACTTTCATTTTTGGAAAGGCCCACCATGCTAAGAGCAGAACAGGCCAAGACTGCCTTGGACAACCTGGTGGTTCTGGAGAACAAACCAGTCTCAGCCTTGCCAACTTGCCTGGTCACAGGAGTGGCATCATCCCAGGACACCCCAGAACAAGGTGTGGAGATGCACAGACCACCACCCACCTTCACCCAAGCAGCCTCCTGTCACACAAGGCTGGGAAACAGCAGCAGCATGAGGCTAATTCCGAAGTTGGGCCCTTCCAGTAGGACCAGCAAGGCTCCTGCAGGAGAACCCAACTGCAAGCGATGCTTCCTGCAACACAAGCTGGGCAAATCATTTATTTTCATTTATTTGAGGTCCTGCAAATCATTTTGCAGGAACTCCCACGCATCGTCAGGCTTCTGTCCTTCCTGGTGACTTTTTATGTGCCTCACCTTTGGTTTCTCCCATTCAGCAGCTGGAAGCCTCAGCTTGACAGAATCCAAACCCTAGAGGAAACCACATCGCTTTGCCTTCCCGTGGCTCTGGAGCCACCACCAAGACTTCCCCTTCTCTGCCATCTCTCCATTCCCCTGCCTTGATAGGTTTCTTCCAGTAAAAACCAGAATAAGTTACTTGTTAAGAGTTAGTTTCTGCATTTTGCCTGTCCATGTTCTGTTCCCCTCTACCTTCCAAAATACTTAAGTTTGAAAAAATGTTCTTTGACACACTGTTTGTCCACCTCAGTTGTGCTTGCAGACAGAGCCTTCAAAGACACCATTCTCCTTGCCTCCTTTTTGACTGTTTTGGTAAAATAACTAATACAGGCTCCTGCTCTGAACAGGAGTATAGCCCTGCCTTTAAGTTGAAGGCAGGAGAGACGTCTCAAGGCAGGAGGTCCCTGAAGGTTTTACCATTACAATGCAGCTCCGTACCCTGCAGCAGCGCCTGCTGCACTCTCGCGGGGTTAGAAAGTCCATCTGCCCGGCAGGGGTGTCAATAAGCCATTTCTGAGCAGAGCCACTCGCAGGAAGAAAGTCCTCCTTGCTGAAACTTTTGAGAAGTTTTCCAAACGCAATTCGGATGCGACATCTCGGGCCGTAGCCTGCAAGGAGACCGCTACTTGTTGCTGATCCTTGACTTTGCCAAGCATTTACAGCTTAGATTAGCAGAAAAAAATTGACCATAGCTCTGCAAACTATTCAGAACAGCAAAGACCAAAGGAACAAAGAGTGATTGTCAGTTTAACACTGACACTGGAAAACCGCATGAAACAACAGCAAAAAAAGCTCCGAGAGAGAGGATAAGGGAAAAACATAGTGGCTAATACCGCTTCTACTTGAGCTGCTGCAACATCCACGCGCAAAGACACGGCTGCAACTTCTGGGGGGCATGGTCTCCCACCAAGACTCCGTTCTGCAAAATCTAACTGTGGACTGAAAGCAGAATCCCTTTGTAGGGGAGAAGCAGAGATGCTCGGTGAAAGTCAGAGCGCTCCGAGCTCCCAGAGATGAATGACAAGACTAGACTTCTCAGGAGGGCTTAACTTGCTTATCACCAGCCTTTTACCCTCAGCTGCTTCTGGCTAGAAAGGTTAATTGCCTGTCGTGTGGAACTCGGGCCCTATTTGCTCTCACTCCTCCATCCTCTGCAGGTACCAGCTACTCCCCCCTTCCCTTCCCACCACATCAGAAACATCAACTCACTAACTTTGTACAGTATCAGTCAGTTTGTAACCCAACTTCAGAAGAGCTCAAAGGAGACAACAGACACTTTTGCTTTAGGAAGCAAGACACAGACAACAGCTCCTTCTACTCCCTGCCAGCAGAGATAGCGGTCTGGGGTGGGTTTGGGGGTTTTAAAAATTATTTTTCAGTTGTTCTGATTTGCCAGACTCTTGCTACTCAGAGGTCGGCAAGAAAATCACCTTTCCTAAGCAGGGCTGGAAAAATTACACGGGACATTCTTGCTAGGGCGTTACCTTGAAGTTTGAGAAGCTGTCTCACCCTCCCTGGCCTCTAACTGACCAGCTTCTGGTAAAGCTGAAGCCCTAATCTTCTCCCTTGGTTTTCTGACCAAACACTGCCACTTACCTCATCTATTCCCAGGCACGATAAAAGCATTTCCTTGCTCTCACGCTCACTTAACATTTTGATAACATTCTGCAGATTTCATTGAGATTTTCCCAAAATAGCTGGGTAACAGGAGAGGTGCCCCAACCGCCACATGTGAATTGAACGTCTAGCTCCAGTTTCCTCCATTTCCCGTCCCTTTGATCCACTGCAGGAACAACCAGCACATGAAACTGGGACACAGCTGCTGGGTCACTATTAGGAGTACATGAGTAAGGGAAGGTGGAGACGCCGAGGAGTCCCTGGCCCTCCACATCACCCTTATTTGAAGGCTTTGCCCCCTAACCCACCCCAAAACAGGTCTTCCTACTTCGCAGGAAGAGGAAGCGACTCTCCCAAAGGCCGGAAAAGCCTGTTTCACAGCCTCACACCTCTTGCGCCGGGGAGGCTAACGCTTCTGGTGGGAAGAGCCGCAGCACCTCTTCCCCTTACTGAACCCAAACAGACTAGGATAATTTTAGCTAGGACTCCTGGAAGCACGACGTGCACTTACACATAACCAGCATAACCTCGCTTACAGCAAGGAGTGCTGGCATCAGCAGCCTTCGTCAGGTGGCGGTTTAGCAGCGAGCACACATATTAAATTAAGGAACAGCACTATCACGACATCTAGGAGATATGCTGGATCCAGAGGGCTCAGCTAAACCTCCTACACGCATTTTCTTGCGCTTCCAGCACCTTTACCACGAAGTAGAGATGTGCCAGGGGTGACTGCTGGGGAAGAGGGGAGACACCTGGGCTATGGCCCCAAGAAGCTGTTACCCCAAACAGCCACCCCACTCCAAGCCAGCCCTTGGGCCTCACCTCTCCCAGGAGCTCCCCAATACCAGCTTCAGCCTTGTTCTTTGCAACCTTCACCTATTTCCAAGCAACAGGAGAGCTGCTGCTAGAGGCAGACATGCTTACGCTACCACATTTTGAATGAGGGAGAGCCAAAACGCTACCTACCATTCCGAAACACAGCCCAGCCTCCCTCAGCGCTGTTACAAGGACCAAGAGCCATTTTCACAAGCTGCAATGGGAGCCCGTAGCTCCCCAGGCCCTTTCAATTCCACAGCCAAACCCATTTCCACGCTCCCATGCTTGCTGGGACCTCCCCACGAGCACAGGACATGCTGTCAATGCTGTGCAAAGGCACAGCTGAACAATCAGCTTTGGCAGTCAAAGTCCACTCTGTTGCAGGGAAGGAAAAACCCTGGCCCCACACTCCCCATCCCTTGCACAGCTACATTGTAAATTAGATTTAAAAAAAAAAAAATAATTAGGGAGACCTGTGGCTTGGGTTCTCCTCCTCTTTCCCCTCCTGCCTGGGTTAGTTTTCAGCTGAATGATTTCCCTGGCCTACCCTACACACGAGATCAAACTCCAGCACCAGGGAAAGAATAAGAGAGCGTCTACGCTTACACAAGCAAAGGCAGCCTGCCTTCTGGGTGGCTGCAGGACGATGCCAGCAGTGCCCCAGCTAGACGAGAATCACAGAATGGTTAGAGTTGGAAGGGACCTTAAAGATCATCCAGTTCCAACCCCCCTGCCCTGGTTGAACCCACCAGACCAGGTTGCTCCAAGCCCCCTCCAGCCTGGTCTTGAACCCCTCCAGGGATGGGGCAGCCACAGCTTCTCTGGCCAACCTGGGCCAGGCTCTCACCACCCTCACTGACTGTGGTTCAGATGAGCCTGTGGAAACTGGAGCCACAAGGGTGACTATGGAGTCACCCTTCATTTCTATTTTATTGCGCTATATTCTGAGACACACACTTTCTCTGCTGTTTTACAGTTCCAGTACCTATAGTTCTTACTCAACCCCGACCGGCTTCCCAGCCCCTGCAACAAGCCGCCGCCGAGTTACCCACAGAAACAGGCACCACATCACCTTTGGCGTGGGGCAGGCTGTAAGAACATCCAGCAACTTTACTTCTGGTGGGGAAAAAAAAAAAATAATAAATCAAAGCGCAAGGATGATGTAAGTGGGATTGGAGACTTTCGATTTCACGCTACCCAAACTTTGGAAGAGTTTGCTTTCGGGGAAATGGAGCTAAGCACTTTCACTGGAAGGTGAGAGATTAAAAGGAGGAATAAAAGTAACTGCTGCCTCGGCCCCTACCTCCCTGCCCTTACCCTCCTGCCCTCCCGGAGCCCGCCGGTCCCCTGGGAGGAGCCCAAGCCTGCACTGAGGCCACAGGAGCCGTCTACTCCCGCTGGAATCCACCGTTCCCCGGTGCCAGCTGGCAGAGGGGGGCGCCCGGGGGGGAGCACGGCGAGGCCGGACACGACACGGAGCTGGGCAGCAGCAGGGCTGGGGCTGGGACAGACACCTGTGACACCCCCGCAGGGGCGGCCGGAGGGAACTCAGCCGCTGAAGGGGGCGTGAGGAAGGTGGGGGGGGGGGGGAGAAAGGCTGACGAGCCGCGGGGAGCTCGGCGGCCGCGCTGTCGGAGAAACACGCTCCCGCTGCCCCTCTCCCACCCCAGCCTTCCCTCAGGGAAGGGCCTCCCGGCCCGGGGCCGCCGGGCCCCAGCCCCACCGCGGCCGCGGGGACCCGGCCACTTCACCACGCGGCGAGACAAAAGGGCACCGGGGCCCGGGAAAGGGGAGACCGGG